>SKCR01038542.1:0-78510 GCA_019454045.1 Zanthoxylum bungeanum | reverse complement strand
CACATTGATGAATTAATTATTGGTTCAAGACAACAAAGTAGAACGGATAGTGTGGAAACTTATTTGTTCTCAATCAAGTTTCTAAATGGGAGAATTATTGTCAATCACCCAATAATTAAAAAAATATATTAATTATTTTGGGTGGATCCCACATGCATAAAAAGAAAATAATAAAAAATTAGAATTCACTATTTACACAGTGAATCTCATGCCTATAAATAGAGGCTTCATTTCATTATTTTCTCCATCTTATTCTCAACCAAATCATATGTATTCTAAGAGAGAAAATATAATTTCTTCTTAAGAGTTTGAGAGAGAGTTGTAGTTCTCCTATTCTAAGAGAGAGTGAGATTATTCACTCATTGTGTTTAGAGAGAGATTGTAAAATTCTTTCCACTATAGTGAAATCCTTCTACATTTGCTCGTGGATACTTCCCCCACATTGAGGGTTTTACCACGTTAAATTTGTGTCTCATTGCTTTATTTTATTGTTAATATTTATGGTAGGCTGGGCCTCATAATTATTATTATATTGTTATACGGTAGGCAACGCCTCCTGAACTAACAATTATTCTCAATTTCACTTTACTTGCGTGTCAACTTCATCCCACGATCCCCTAACAGGTTGCACATGGGCAGAGTGTGTAGCTGTTACCAAAAAACGGTCAATTAATAAGGTTCAGATGGTAGGGAGTGGTTGTGTCAGAAAGTAGAGCTACTATTTGTAGAGTGATTATGGAAATGAGCCTATGCAATGATAACAGAGTAACGTGGCCGATGTCACGAAAGAGGTACCGTCTTTGGGAAATCGGCACGAAAAGCAGCAAACATATTCAGACGATGGCAGGAGACGGAAACCACATAACTTCAAAAGCTTCTACGACTTTTGATGCAAAATGGAGTTAGAAAAAGAATTAAAAATCCTTAAGAAATCATGTGTTGTAAGGCAGGTAAGGAATGGCAGTTCATGTGAACTATTTATGAACTTTAAATTTGGTAGGTATTTCACAACTAAAATTCTTCTGTTTTATCAACCGCTTCTCAAGCATTCCGTCTTATAAAAGTTGAAATAAGAATTTTAGTTGTGAAATAAAAATCAATAATGTTCGGTAAATATGACTTTTAAATAATAATTTATCAAAATTTGTAAAAATCATATCTACACAACAATATCAAACATATTCCAAGTATAAATTTGATTTAACTTTTGGATTGTGTTATGTGAGTTGAAGTTTTGCAATCTCCTGTTTTCATTAGCAAGTGCTATAATATCCATGTGCATGAGGGGGGAAAAATACTGAAACTAGGGTTCTCAATAAAATAATGAACACCATTTATTGAAAACGACAATATCAATCAATATAGTTCAATGTAGCCGTAAGGTTAGAACAAGCAAAGCAATTAAGAAATAAATCGTATTCTTGTTGTGGCCACATTGCTTATCTAATTTAATCAAGAAGAACGAATAGAGGTTTCCTTTCAATGCTCTGAAGTAGGCTACTTTGCTTATGAATTTCTCCCTAAAACATGATTACACAGCTGAGTTTAACAATTATGTCTTGCGCTACATTGATAAGAGTGGTCATTGCAGCATCAAAAAGTCACAGAAAAAAATAAATTGTGTTTGAAAACAGCTCTGATCCTTCTATCATCGATATAAATATAATCACGAAGTTTCATCGGCATTCAGTATCAACATCAACTTGTACAAGGACAGAATAAAAGAGAATCACCCAAGTAATGCACTTTATCGCAAGCATAATGACTCTAAATATATGGCAATGCATGGAGAACGTATTGTCTAAAATATAAGTTTGGAACCGAGACAGGAGTAACATATTATGTTAACAATATGTGTGTGCTCACTGTGTCACCCATTTATGCACAAGATCCATGTATATTTTCTTTACCCACTTTGGGATCAAGACATTGTCCCTCACTCAGTCACGTTATCCCATTGAGGTGCAAGGCATTTGTGCTAGGGACGCCTACATGATGAATAGAGTGCGTCAGATTCTACATATAGCAGATCCCATGGAACATCACTTGGTACTTTCTGTTGTGGTTTTGTAAGGACAAACCAGACCTAACTCTATCACAAGTTGACTCACTTTATCAATTGCAACTCGAGAGTTTTGTATATCTGTTATTTTGGGAGCTGCTACAAAACATCACAGACCCAGAGTGGCAACAGGTCCCCGACCCTCATTCTTTCTGACTGACATCGAGTACAATTTAGGGGTGGGCAAAAAAAACCGACGACCGAAAAAACCAAAACCGAAACCGAACCAAACCGAACCGAATTTACGGTTTTTTTTCTAACGGTTCGGTTTGCGGTTCGGATTGGCTCACCTCAAACGGTTTACGGTTCGGTTCAGGAGCTAATCCGAACCGCACCTGTTAAATCGAACCGAACCGTTTAAATTAAAAAAATTATATATTTTTATAAAAAAATTTGCATTTGCATTTGTATTTTTCTTTTAATTTTATTTTATGTTTTCTTTTTATTAGTATGTTAATACTTTTATTCTTAATTTTTTTGTTAATATATTTATTTGTTAATACTTTTATTCTTCAATTTATTTGTTAATACTTTTATTTTTAATTTATTTGTTTTATGGTAGCATCATTATTCTTGAAAGTAAGATGTTGGATTTGTCTCTTATTTAATGATTGTAACATCATTATTCGAGGTAATTTTTAAAAAATACAATAATTAATTGTGCATCATTTTTCAATCATTTATGGAGTGCATGTGTTTCCTGGAGTTACAGCTTACACCATAGCACTTCATACTATTTGTTGATAGACTAGTTTTTTTTTTTTTTTTTTTTTTTGTCTTCACTTAAGTGGATGAAAATTTGTTTTCAATATAATAATCCGTAAACCGAACCGAACCAATCCGTAAACCGCTGGTTTAAAAAATTTTCAATCCGAACCAATCCGTTATTTAATGGTTTGGTTTGAGAGGTAAAAAATCTGAACCGTAAAATATGGTTTGGTTCGGTTTTTAGCAAAACCGAACCGCGCCCACCCCTAGAGTACATGGTCTCCATAGATGGCACAAGTTGTAGTTGTTATGACAGAAAATAAGGAAACATTTTTCATGAGGACGAGAGATAGACACCTAGACACATTATATGCACTTGAAACAGTTACCCTCTTATGAAGAGAATGCAGCAACATTTAATCTAATTTTGCACCTGATGAATTACATGCTTGCTTGTGACATAAAAAAACTGTATCAATGAATTCCAATATCAACTAAAAACAGTTCCATAAATAGGAACCACTGAACCTTCTAAAGAGGAAATTACCTGCATTAGGTTAAGTGTCAACAATTTCCATATTTCCAAGGTCATGTTCAATCACATGGTCTTCCAAGATAATTCCATAGGTTTAAAATGAAATATGGAATTAATCCTAAACAGTAAACATGCTCCAAGCAATCAAGCTAATGATGTTCTCTTTCCTGTGGGGTTTACGAAGTGGATAGAGTAGTGCATATTCCAGCAAATAAGAGTCTGTATGCCTTCGAAACAGATGTGCTGTATTACTAGTGAGTTTAGCAATAGCTGGTGTAATTCTTAAAATAGGATCACATGAATGATTGTGGAAGCGTAATATCAGATCAGATGCTCTGCTAGGTGCCCGACAGTGTTTAAAAAAACGGTTGAGGCGGCCGCCTTGAGGCGCCTCAACAGCCTCGCGGCGACGGCGCCTCGAGGCGTCCGCCTTATGAGGTTTTTCTGAGGCGCCCGCCTCACCAGCAGAGGTTTTTTTTTTTTTTTTAAATTTTCTAAAATGAAACGACGACGTTTTGGGCTTCCGAAACGACGACGTTTTGGGCTTCCAAAACGTCGTCGTTCCATTGAACAACTGAGTGGCAGTAGAGCACTTGCACAAAAAAGGAGTAGAGACCAAAGAAAGTTAATCTTGTACAAATAATGCAATATATATAATCAAATTAAAATAATACGACTTTATGTTATTTCTTAGGGAAAGGGAAAGCTCCACAATTAGTGGATGAAGACAATACAAGTGAAGGAGGTTCTTTGGATGATGACCCATCTGATGATGACATAGATTTTGACCCAAGCTTCATGCCGCTAGACACTAATGATAGCTTATTTAGGGATTAGTTATCAATAATTTTTTGAACATACTATGAATTATGAAGAAAGTAATGTATTTTGGATTACTTATCAATAGTTTTTTGAACATACTATGAATTATGAAGAAATGAATGTATTTTGGATTATTTTTCCGATTTTCGGATCGAGGCGGCCGCCCTCCCCACCGCCTCGAGGAGGTCCGCCTCGCGCCTCAATGGCCGGCCGCCTCGAGGCGCCGCCCCGTATTTTTAAACATTGGTGCCCGACAATGCAAATGCATTGGAAAAGCATCTAGAAATCTTTAGGACAAGAGTGACCTAAGCGAAAGGCACTAATCTTTGCCACTGAAGCAAGCGACTAAGATAGTACTTTTTAAAGAAATTTACTTGGAAACTGGAAAGTCTCCAATTAGGTAGCAGTTCGCTCATATAAACATAGTGCATTTCATCAATGATATTTTGCCCTCCTATAACAAATAAAACCCATTAATTATCACTCATCAGAAGAATGCGCTTCAAAGTTAAAAGACCTCACTGCCGTGAGTCTAGCTTTTAAAATACAGTACCTTCACTACTCCAAATCGATAATATTTTGCCTCGTGATCAATATAAGCCCTAAATCACAGAAGAACATGCAGCTGGCTGCATGTCAATACAAGGCATTTGGATGCAGATAAAATTTTCAATGTTCTCATAGTATGAGTATTTTAATTATAGCTAAGGATTTGTTTGGATTATGGTTATATGGTAGGGTAAGGTATGGTAAATTAAAAAATGATGTTTGGGAAGAAGTGTTTTTTATGGGTATGGTTATTTTATGGGTTAAAAACCCTCAAAATTTGCAATATTCACAACACTCCAAATTAGAGTGTTTTTGATGGTTTTCAATAGTTAAATATTAAAAATGCAGTAAATGTTGTTATTTCTATTGAATGAATAATATTTTTTTAAACAATAAAATTATAAATTTTGAATAATTAAGAATTTCAGTAAAATATTAATTTTTATTATGAAATAATTTTTTTTTAAAAACATTATTATGAATTTATATATTTACAGTAGTTAAGGGTAATTTTGTACTTTTATACTTAACCTTGTTTTATAATACCTTCCAAACAAACACAACAAGTTGTTAAACAACATATGCCGCCGAACCTATACGTGCCGTCTAGGCGTGCCTAGGCGACGCGTTTTAGAACACTGACAATAACATTATTAAACCATCATTTTACCATATCATACTTCCAAATTTAAAAAGTAACTTATTTTACTTTCCTTTTATTACCTTACCTTACTATACTTTAATAAACCTCCTTACACTCAATCCAAACAAAGGGTAAGGGTAATCAATAACGCTAGTTTAACCAGTGGCGACTCTCTTCACTCAGGCAGACGTTCTATGTACCCCAACCCTTGGGAAGCCGTGAGACCTAGCAATTTAAGGTACATTGTTAAAACTTAAAAGTTAAAACTACTGTTCCTAAAAAGAAAACAAATAAAATGCATAACCTGTTCAGTCTACAGGAATAATATAGGAGGATGAACATCATTTCCCCCGGATTCAATTGAGATCAATCAATACGCCTAAAAGGGTTTTGTTTGTTTGGATGGTTTGGTTTAATTAAAATGACTGCTAATCAGACCTACAGTTTCTTGAAAGCAAAATAAACTAACGAAATTAACTCAATTAAGATTGTTTATCCACGTTGATTACTTTATGTACAATATTCCCTAAAAAAACCAAATCTCAAAAATAATAATAAAAAATTATCAAATAACCTCAATCAAGAAAATTCAATCAAGAAAACCTGTTCGCCGCAACACCGCGTTTCTGACCTGCCTCTGATCTCTCCCTTTGAGCGTGCGACCAACGCCTTCGAGCACCGAACACGCCACTACAGGCGTATTCGCACGCGCCACGATCTCGTGCGGCGGCAGCAACATCTCTGTGTCCGCCTCCTTGTCGTCGTTCTCATCCACATCATCAAACTTTCTTCTATTTCTCATGGCCCTCGCCATCACCGGCACGTTCACCGGCGCGCTCTGGTATTGCAACTTCCCGAACGGCGAGCGCTCTTGCTGCTGCTGCTGCTGCGGCGGTGGCTTCGGAATCCCAGGAATCGCGCGCGATGACGACGATTTATGGTAACAGTGAGTCCGAGATTCCGGCAGTGCAGCTAGGATTCCAAAGTTTTCGGAGAAGTTCGTTTTTTTATTATTGCTGTTGTTGTTGTTGTTGAGGTGATTGTGGCGGTGGTCAGCATGTTCGGATATATCGGTGGCGAAGATATCGTCTTCGCTGAGGTCGTCGGCGGCGGAGGATTCTGAGGGTTGTGACGCGTGAGGATTCGCGCTGAGAAAGCGGTTTGGGGTAAGGGACTTTCGAGGGAGGAAGCGGGTCGGGCCGTGAATATCCATGCGGGGCCGGGTTGAGTTGAAGATGATGGGTGGGGGAATTGATGTGTTGTGGGAATGGGGTTGGGGCAACGTGGTAGGTCAAAAAACTTTTTGAGTAAATTGACGTAAAATAAATAAATAAAATAAAATGTGGAAAGTTCCCCTTTTGTGTGGGGCCTACGTGTTACGGAATCTTTTTACGTTGTGGAAAATTGGAAAGAACCTTTTGCATTAAAAGATTTATATCAAATAATAAGTTGTTTTGGAATTTATACGGTTTAAGATGAATTTTTAAAATGCAAATTTTATTGACAAAAAATAAAATATCTATATTATAAAGCACAATAATATAAGTGAAACAGAATATAATGAATGGTTAGGATTAAAAGAGATAATATATCTAAATGCCTATGTTTATGTGGATTAATTGGCGGCTCAGATTTTTTCATTATAATCTAATGACTGATACATAATCATTTTGACTGATGCAATCACACGCGTATAACGCAAACGCACGTATCGTTCAAGTAGTATAAAAATATCGATCCCACGAGTACTTAATTCCTACTATTGTTATTAATTATTGATACTATTTATTTACAGGTATCTAATTAAAGGGAGAAGAGAATGATTGGTTGGTTGAATGTGATTTGCTAAACGAATAAATAAATAAAAATACAAAAGAAAATACTAAGGAAAATAAACAAAAGACTCAAATATCTAGGGTCGTGATTCCACACAATATTTCTAATGATGAATTGATTCTTTTATATATGTGTAATAAATCAATTTGCTAACCTACAACACGAAAATATACAAAAGCCTATGTCGATGGTCAGACGCAAATATCCAAATAACGCAATTAATCATATGTCTATGTTAACCGAATTATTTGAATTCATTAAGTTCAAGTTCCAATTATGGCTACCCACGCCCGACAGGTATATGTCTATCATGTAAGGAAATCTATTAAAGAGTTATATATTCTCAAGGAAGATCGTGAGCTATTGAATCTAAGGCTGAAACCTAAAATCCATTTTCCAAGTTCATTTTAAGTTTACCATATCAATCTTATTAGTGATCAGGCAACAAGAAGCATTAAGCTTAAGACTCAATAAACAAACTAAAGAATTACCCATAATATAATTAAATTAATTATTAAGCTTGTTAATATTATGTTTCATCACTTCCCTAGAATAAAAATAAAATGATTGGGGTTAGGGGATCCACTTTTAGAAATCTCACTTTATTATAATATGGAAATTATCAGTGTTACCCAATTAAGTTGAACCAGCCATAAATGTGGTGTTATTATTTATCCATAAACCAGCCATATAGGCGGTAATCATCTGTCACCTAAAGACCGACCTATAAGCGATGTCACATTATGTTACATAATTAAAACCAGCCATTAAAGCGGTATCAACTTTTAATCCATATTATTAAATTACAATTTCCATATTATAAATTAAAGTGAGATTAATCTACCTTTACTATTTCTAATTTAGAAATATCTCTTATTATAATATATAAATCTACGTGATAATTACCAACCAGCCATATAGGCGGTATCCTGATTAAGTCAAATTAATAATTAATTATCAACCGACTAACTAGGCGGTATCCATGCTTAGTCAGGTTAAAACCAATTTATAATTAATTACCAACCGACCAATATGGCGGTATCCTCATTAAATTAGGTTTTAACTAGTTTATATATTATAATTAAGGGAGATTAATCTAAAATATAAAAGTAAAAAGTTTCACCATTCCCCAGCAGTAAATTAACTACTGAACATAAAAGAAAAGAAAATAAAATAAAATAAAATTTATTACATAAAGTAAAAGTGCATAATTAAAAGTACTAAAAGTAAAAATGATTAATTTAAATTACAAAAACTTAAACAAACAAGATGCAATCCTTAAAGTCCTTACAAAAACCTAAGGAAGGCATGATTTGAATTCTGAAATCGAGCTGAATTTATAGGCGTCAGTGGGCTTCACGCGTCGCGACGCTCGGTTTATTTCTGCCACGTTACACGCGGGATCCGGAGATGGTGACACTTGTCCTGGCGGCTGTCGGCAGCTGAATGATTGTGCTAATGTGGCGGTGTCGATTGTCAGCAACATGGGATGACGACACGTGTCCGGCGCACGTTAGAATCATTCGCTGATATGTTGACACGTGGCATGCGCATTTTAGCGTCGATGATGATTGTCGGCAACATGTGATGATGACACATGTCCGACGCACGTTAGTATGGCGCATTTTAGCAAACGGAGCACGTTAGCACGACGTATTTTAGCAAACCTATCAGAATATGACACGTGTCCCGACGTATTTTAACATGCGGAGCATGTTAGCGATCGCGACGCAGAAGGCTTGCGAGTCGCGACGCGCGAAATTACAATTTTACCATTTGGTCCGTTTTCACTGTTTTAAACCCAAAAGAGTCCTGAAACTTTATTTATCTACAAAATAACACAAAAACACATCAAAATATTCACAAAACTCAAGAAACTTTATAAAATATTAGGTCAAATGAGTGGGAAATAGTGATACATTTACCACTCATCACACCCTCAAACCTAACATTTTGCTAGTCCTCGAGCAAAACAACAAAACAAAATAACATAAACATCTTTAAAATTAAACTAGGCCACTTTCGTAGGGATCACGGTTGCATTTAGCGTATGCAACAAGCCTTTAAATCCCTATGTGTCCCTAGTGGACGAGTTGTAGTCTTGTGAGGGCTTACATCAATGATACCCACGAACGTTTTACAAAAGTAAAAAGATAGTAAAACTAATGCACACAAAAACAAAAAGACAAGAGAAAAGAGAATAAAGAAGTTAGTGACTAACCAGGTGAAACTTCTTATCCAAGTTTAGAGTTGTTTTCTTTCTTTCTAAATTACTGAATAAGTAAATTCTCAGATTTATTTTTACCATTCTCCATACACACAGCCAACAAAATATTAATCAACTCATTTTTTCCCACAATAGTCACAAGTGTAGTTGAAAAGAATGTAATATTTTTGTCCTAAAGTTATATCAAAATTCACACATTTTTTTAAGCAATGGAATATTTTCTGATTTTTCTGATTTTTTTATATACAATATCTTTCATCCATGTAGCGAGCTTTAGGCCATTGACTCTCAAACCAGTTGGCTTTAGGGCACTAAGTGTTAAGATACCCTTACGGACTTAATTACTCAGACTTTATATATATATTTTTTTGTAACATCTTTGATCCATGTAGCAAGCTTTGGGCCAGTGGCTCCCAAACCAGTTGGTTTTAGGGCACTAGGTGTTAAAACACCCCTACGGACTTAATAACTCGGATCTCAGACGTTTTTTTTATCCCATCATTTTTTTTAGATGCTTCCTCCAATTAAACTAGAGCACTGAATATTACAAACTCGTCAATTACAACTCATGTTCGTATGTTACCATGTATGTTGATAATACATGTCAACGAGCATATGAAGATTCATTTTAGTCAGTTTTATGGAGAATTCACAAATTAAATAATTCAAAAAGAAATAAAAAAAATTAACTTGTTCCGAAATAGGTTGAGATACGTCTCAGAAGTGGAAACTCCTTACACAGCTATCTCACACCAATTTCACCCGATTAATCAAATTAAAAACATAAAAACACAAAATATTTTTCTGATTTTTGTAAAATTTTTAAATTTTTTTTTCGAATTTTTTTTACTAAAAATAAAAATAACATAAAAACAAAATATTACAACTATTCCCCACCCCCAAACCTAAATGAGACATTGTCCTCAATGTCTTAAAAAGTAGAAGATGAGTTTAGAAACAATATCTGGTTAGCTGAAATTCTACATCTAAAATGAAAATTAGAGGTTAAGATCCAGATTTATCCGACGCTTTTTACCACGATCATTATCGGACCAGTTTATCTTGGAAAAGATAGGGTCAATTTGTGGTTCAAAGGCTACGATTTGGTCAATTAAATCTGGGGCAGTTCTGGCAGTGAAGAGGAGTTCTTTTAAAGGTTTTTACACGAATCCATTTCTCCGGGCATCATCAAGAAATACACAAAGAACATCATAAAATCCATATGCGTTGAACAGTCTAATTGGTTTCTGGTGTATGTTCACGTTCGCCCAAGATAATACTGTAAAGATTTCCTCCAATGTACAGAAGCCACCTGGGAAAGCAATAAAAGCATCAGCACGGTTAATCATTTCTATCAGTCGTTCAGACATATCTGGCACAATTAGTTCCTCTTCGTTTGATGATCCTATCAGATTCGCCTCCACCAAGGGTTTTGGGATGATTCTCATAACTTGACTGCCTCCATCCTGTACGGCCTTTGAAACGATCCTCATTAGTCCAAGATTGCCATCGTCATATACTAAGTGCATATTCCTTTCAGCTAAGACTCTACCCAATTATTGTGTTGCTCCAACGTATTCTGGCTTGGAACCAACACTAGTACCACAGAACACACAAATATTTACAACTTGTCTTCTTGAAGTGGCTTCCATCTGTTTTTATTTCTTTCTCAGCTCTTGATGCCTTTAAAAGTGCAATGATGAGTTGAATTTATAATACCTGAAAAGGGTGAGTAATAATAGCACAAGTATCTTCCAAATGACGATTGTTAGCAAAATAATAAAAGAAATCGTGAAAGGTCAAAAAGTCTGGATCCTGTCTGCGAAAATAAAGATAATTACAACAGAAAAGAAAATCAAAGAAATTATTAAAGCAACGAAATTGTGTACGCAATACGCCACTCGCTTGGTATAAATTCATTAGGATGTGTCTCAAGAATTCATTATTTACTCAGCCATCTCTAATGAATTAGCTCTCCACTTTGTGATTGCCAAACACCATTCCTTCATGTTTTGTTTTGCCTTAAATGCTCCGTTTGTGCTTTTCCCTGAAAATATCACACAAAATTAAAAACTCTACAACATATATACACAAAAATATGAAAACAGAAATTACAACAAATTGCATGGGTTGTCTCCCTGCTAGCGCTAAATTTTTCATCTTCAGCCAGACGTGACTGAAATCCATCTGTCAAGGAGGTTTCAGTGTGGTTTTGGATGTCCGACTAAAGACGATCCTTTGAGCGTTGCTTTTGAAGGGTCTCTTCCAACGGTAAGGTGGCAAAAATAAGTTTGTCTCATTCAGTGCTCGTGCCACCTTTTTAATATTTGTTGCTCCAGTGGTTCCTGAAAAGAAAGAAAGAAAATCAGGAGGTCTCGTATGGTGCTTGACTTTGAATGGAAGTTTCATTCTGTCAAGCTTCTGGGTGATGTCTTTAATTTGTACTCTCCAAAACAGTGATGTTTCTCATGAATGCATAAAATCTTCAATATGGTCAGACATTTGCTCCTCCATTTGCTCTGATTCTTATTCCACATTTTCTTCACATATGTATTTTAAAATTTCCTCGTTTAGATCTTCATCTGTCATCTGTGAAATGCATGCTCCATAAGTGTCAACCTGATGATGTAAAGATATGTCTGATTTTAGGTCTTCTTCCTCTGATATGACTGGCTCAGGTAGATCTTCTTCAAACATCAGTGCAAAGCAAGCTCCAAGATCTTCATTTTGAGGATGGAAAGTTTCATCCTCTCTTGCTGGTACAATTGGTACAAACAGCTCTACTTCTTAATCTTCGTCAGGGTCAGAATAATAATAAAAATCAAATTGAGACTTTGTTGGTTCGGGCTCCTGAGCTGATACCTCTGATTCTTGATACTGCTCAGCCTCGTCATCTGTTATGATGTCATGATGAATCTTAGGATATTCGAAGGCTTCTTCAGTATTATTTGAATTTGCTCCGTGAGATATATGATTCAGGTATCTGTTAATTGTCTAACTTGATCTGTCATCCTCTGTATAGACGCCGGTTGACTCTGAATTTGTGCATCAAATTGAGCTTCACGTTCCTCGAGCCAATCTTTAAGCATGTCAATCAATTGATCTTCATCTGATGGTTCTGGTTCTTGATGAAGATCATAGGTGGATGGTGGATAAGATGGAAAATATGGTTCAGTGAAATATGCTGGTTCCTCGTACCTTGAATGATTTCGATAATTTTGCCATTCTGAAAGATATATGCATTGATCGCTCAGGTGGTTACCATCGCATATCACACATCTCCTCATTGCGTTCTGTTGAGCAAATGTAGTATTGCTTGTTTCTGACATCCAGTGATAATTGTTGGGCTGGACAACAGGACTCAGAAAATCGGACTGTTGCTCACTGATTTGGGGTGTATCTTCTTCTAGTAAAGCTCGTAATCTTTCAATCTCCCAATAAAGATCCATGTCAACCACCTGAAAAACAAAAGAAGAAAAATAAAAATTATAGATAAAAAGAAAATTAGATACAA
This sequence comes from Zanthoxylum bungeanum, assembly GCA_019454045.1. NCBI lineage: Eukaryota > Viridiplantae > Streptophyta > Magnoliopsida > Sapindales > Rutaceae > Zanthoxylum > Zanthoxylum bungeanum. The sequence goes on along the minus strand of SKCR01038542.1, from coordinate 65,614 downwards.
GTAAATTAGATAGCTTCAAAATTAATAACTCAAGAAAAATAAATCTCCGGCAATGGTGCCAAAAATTTACCGGTGCAATCACACGCGTATAACGCAAGCGCACGTATCGTTCAAGTAGTATAAAAATATCGATCCCACGAGGACTTAATTCCTACTATTGTTATTAATTATTGATACTATTTATTTACAGATATCTAATTAAAGGGAGAAGAGAATGATTGGTTGGTTGAATGTGATTTGCTAAACGAATAAATAAATAAAAATACAAAAGAAAATACTAAGGAAAATAAACAAAAGACTCAAATATCTAGGGTCGTGATTCCACACAATATTTCTAATGATGAATTGATTCTCTTATATATTGTAATAAATCAGTTTGCTAACATGGAACACGAAAATATGCAAAAGCCTCCGTCGATGGTCAGACGCAAATATCCAATATCCAAATAACCCAATTAATCATATGTCTATGTTAACCAAATTATCTGAATTCATTAAGTTCAAGTTCCAATTATGGCTACCCACACTCGACATGTATATGTCTATCCTGTAAGGAAATCTATTAAAGGGTTATCTATCCTCAAGGAAGATTGTGAGCTATTGAATCTAAGGCTGAAACCTAAAATCCATTTTCCAAGTTCATTTTAAATTTACCATATCAATCTTATTGGTGATCAGGCAACAAGAAGCATTAAGCTTAAGACTCAATAAACAAACTAAAGAATTACACATAATATAATTAAATCAATTATTAAGCTTGTTAATATTGTGTTTCATCACTTCACTAGAATAAAAATAAAATGATGGGGGTTAGGGGATCCACTTTTAGAAATCTCACTTTATTATAATATGGAAATTTTCAGTGTTACCCAATTAAGTTGAACCAGCCATAAAAGGTGGTGTTATTATTTATCCATAAACCAGCCATATAGGCGGTAATCATCTGTCACCTAAAGGCCGACCTATAAGCGGTGTCACATTATGTTATATAATTAAAACCAGCCATTAAGGCGGTATCAACTTTTAATCCATATTATTAAATTATAATTTCCATATTATAAATTAAAGTGAGATTAATCTACCTTTACTATTTCTAATTTAGAAATCTCCCTTATTATAATATATAAATCTGCGTGATAATTACCAACTAGCCATATAGGTGGTATCATGATTAAGTCAAATTAATAATTAATTACCAACCGACCAACCAGGCGGTATCCATGCTTAGTCAGGTTAAAATCAATTTATAATTAATTACCAACCGACCAATATGGCGGTATCCTCATTAAGTCAGGTTTTAACTAGTTTATATATTATAATTAAGGGAGATTGATCTAAATTATAAAAGTAAAAAGCTTCACACTTCCCCAGCAGTAAATTAACTACTGAACATAAAATAAAAAAATAAAATAAAATAAAATTTATTATAGAAAGTAAAAGTGCATAATTAAAAGTACTAAAAGTAAAAATGATTAATTTAAATTACAAAAACATAAACAAACAAGATGCAATCCTTAAAGTCCTTACAAAAACCTAAGGAATGCATGATTTGAATTCTGAAATCGAGCTGAATTTATAGACGTCAGTGGGCTTCACGCGTCGCGACCCGCACAGGTTTACGCGTCGCGACGCTCGGTCGATTTCTGCCATGTTGCACGCGGGATCCGGAGATGGTGACACTTGTCCTGGCGGCTGTCGGCAGCTGAATGATTGTGCTAATGTGGCGATGTCGATTTTCAACAGCATGGGATGACGACACATGTCCGGCGCACATTAGAATCATTCGCTGATATGTTGACACATGGCAGGCGCATTTTAGCGTCGATGATGATTGTCGGCAGCATGTGATGGTGACACGTGTCCGGCGCACGTTAGTATGGTGCATTTTAGCAAACAGCGCACATTAACACGTCGTATTTTAGCAAATGTATCAGAATATGACACGTGTCCCGGTGCATTTTAGCATGCGGCGCACGTTAGCGGTCGCGACGCAGAATGCTTGCAAGTCACGACGCGCGAAATTACAATTTTGCCCTTTTATCCATTTTTCACTGTTTTGGCCCCAAATTACTTCCAGAGAGTCCTGAAACTTTATTTATCTACAAAATAACACAAAACACATCAAAATATTCACAAAACTCAAGAAACTTTACAAAATATTAGGTCAAATGAGTGGGAAATAGTGATATATTTACCACTTATCACATTTCATTATAAAATCTCTCAGAAAAATGATAATTATATGTTACCAAACAAATTAAATAACAAAATTTTTTCATTATCAAAGAATAGATCTTAAAATCTCTTTGAAAATGACAATAGTAGATAGTGTTCTAATACGCGCTAGGCGCTAGTCAAACTGCGACCCAGCGCCTAGGCAATTAGTCGGTAAACAGTTAAAACTTAATATTTTCCAACATCATAAATAATCCAAATCATATAAATTCAATCAAAATATAATAAAATATAAAATCCAAACTCAATCAACCATATCAAACATCAAAATCTCCGGTCAATCCATCAAACATCCTTTAATTAAGTCCAAAATTAGAGTTAAAGTTAAAGTTCATCATCCTTTAACAAAGTTAAAGTTACTAAATCTTTTCTAATCATCCTCTAATTCTTCTTCCTCCGGTTCAAACTCATTATCCTTAAGTTCTTCATCAGAATCAAAATCACCGAATGAAATGATGCCAACATCCTTGATAACCCAATATATCAACAGATTATGTGCACTTAAGATCAAGGCGTCACTGTCGATCTCTTGTATATTGGCTCTATTATTTTCATTTTTCCAAGCCCGACAATCCTTTTTCAAATGTCTAGTTTTCCACAATGCCAACATCCATCTGCCCATTTTCCAGTTTAAGACTTGCTTTGTTCTCTCTTTCTGGATTTGGATCTTCCACAGTTTTTGAAATTTCTGTTAAATGCTTTTTCTCTGTTTTCATTGTTGAGAGCGGAGCCACTATAAAGCTCCCTGATATTTCTTCTTCTTACATTTTCACTAAGTAGGGTTTCACGTACCTCCTTATACACAAGTTCTTTTTTCCCACTGGAGTTGCAAATTGAATATACTGTAGTTGTTGGACAATTATGACCCATAGCGTCATTATTTGTACAGATCATAGTGATGTTATACAAATTAACTATGTGACAAAGGAGATTGCTCTCTATCATTTGTAATTAGATTACCAAGATGTATAAATGATAGGAGGTCCATATTAGTTCCTGGATTGAGATGATATGAGACAGTATCAATCCACGAATGATTAATCATTAAATCCATAGTCAGAGTATTATCGAGATTGGACATAGATAATGCGTAAAAGACTAGTATTACACTTGTGCGCGTTGTGAGGGCATAACGACATAGTTCTCATATATTTGGGTATAAGATACTCATGCAAGTGTAATAGGAGGTTGTGTTTACCGTGTTGGACAATTATGACCCATAGCGTCACTATTTGTACAGATCATGGTGTTATTGTACAAATTAACTATGTGACAAAGGAGATTGCACTCTTATCATTTGTGATTAGATCACCAAGATGTATAAATGATAGGAGGTCCTTATGATTTGTTCCTGGATTGAGAATGATATGAGACAGTATCAGTCCACGAAGGATAAATCATTAAATATCCCTAGTCAGAGTATTATCGAGATTGGACATCGATAAATACGTAAAAGACTAGTATTACACTTGTGCGCGTTGTGAAGGCATAACGACATAGTTCTCATATATTTGGATATATGATACTCATGCAAGTGTAATAGGAGGTTGTGTTTTACCGATGGTACGGGAAACAGCTTCGCTCTGGATAGACCCCTCAGAATTCCATTGGTAGTATGACTATGTGTCTATGGAAGTCCGAAATCAGGGTAGGTGTATTTGGTCTTAACCTGAGACTTGCACCGCTAATACTTGCGACAATCAATATGCTTTGGTTTTGGTCATCCAGGGCTTTAACAGGTTCTGTGTACGCCTCTACTGGGTATATTGAGAATCGTAGTGTGTTGGGTGTGATGTCAAGACGGAAGTATCACTCCAGTCATATGGAGGTGATGATCGCGCATGGATACGGAACTGGTTCTCTAAAGGGTTGCAACCATCGGGATAATATGACTTGGTCATGATTATCCGATAATAAAGAGACTAGTTGCTAGTAATCCGATATATGCTTCGTACGGGGCAGACACTGTACCAGCCCCAGGCCTTGCATGTTCTCATCCGATACTGGATCGAAATACGCAATACTACGTATACTACGCTTGATATAGATCGCTTATTCCTGTAAGCAAGTTTCTGGAGAATTGGGTAGGCATGGCGCTTTGCTAGAAGCCAACATTGTCTTGTAAATCGGTATAAACGTAGTACTAGGTACTTACGTGTTCGGATAGTCCGACGACCGAATTTACTGCCAACATATCCGGGGATCTCATGGGTCGCTTCCCGAAGATTCACCGATAACGTATGACTCGCACTTTAATTAATCTGGGATTAATTAGATGAGAGAGAAAATTAATCTGGGATTAATTACGGAGATATTTTATCTGGGATAAAATATCATTTAAAGAGAGAGAACGATTAATTTGGAATTAATCGATAAAATAATATATTCGATATATTATACGAAATTGGATTTCGACGCAGAATTAAAATTAGATTTTAATTCGGGCGAATGAGTTAATTTAGAATTAATTCGTTAGCGACATGAATAGTGATTTCGCTAGGCGTAATCATTTAATTGCGTCGCAACGGAAAATTCGTTAATTTGGAATTAGCAAACCCGAGCCCGGGATTGTTTGCGAGCGCATTCGCATTTCGAATTCGAGTGCGGCACGCAAGTCAAGTCAAGCGTCAAATCACTAGTCGCATCAAGCGTCAAATCATAAGTCACTTTGAGTGATTGACAACATGTCACTTGTGATTGATGTGAGTTGGTGGATAGCATTTAATGCCATTTTTGGAGCCAAATTTATGTTGACTTTTTGAAAGTGGTATATGATATATGTTTAATTGTTTTTTGGAAAAAATTTATCAAATACACAAATCTCTCTCTTTCATTCCTCATCTCTCTCTCACGCCCATTTGGGCATTTTTCTTCTGGTTTTTCCGAGAGCCAATGAGGAAAAATGGAAGCAAATTGTGATGTTTTTGTGGCAAAAACATCAAGAGCTAGCACTCCGAGAGACATGCGAAGGTGATAGGGAAGTCCATCCATGAGCTTGGGATCATTCGACAAAGCTTGGAGCTTGACGAAGGACCTTCATGACCGAAAATGGGGACTGCATTTTCAGCCACTGCCGAGACTTGGAGGGAGGCAGAAAATCGTTTTTTGTTGTCCACAGCGTCGCTCAACCGATCGATGTAAGTATTCCGCAACTTCCTCGTATGTATTCACATGTGTTTTTTTTTATGCTTTTGATTCGATCCTCGGGACCGTAGAACTCCAACAATGGTATCAGAGCGATTTAAAAGCATGAAATATGATTTAGGGTTAAAGTTTGGGTAAATTGATTTTGAGCATGATTTGATTACATTGGATGTTTGAATATGCTTAAATCATGTTGAATTGAAGATTGATTGGATCAATTTCAAGAAATTGTGTTTGGAACATTTTTCCCCAAATTGGAAGGCTTGGCCGAATCCTTGAGAAGCCCTAAAGTCTTGGATTTTTTTGTTTTTTGATTCATTGGATGACTTGAAAACAATTAGGAATGATGATTTAATGTTGATTTGGATTTAATTGGATTGAATTTGAATTGGACATAAAATCCCATCCAAAACCAAGACTTGAAGAAGCATGATTGGGTTTGATTTTTGTTAAATTGTGTTGAACATGATTTAATGATGATAAACATGATTAATTAGGCTAATTTGGTATTTTGGAAATATTGATTTGGGTAATTAGTTATGCCATACACTTTATGTAATTAAATTGTAAAATTGGGTTTTTGTAATTTAATTATGTTGGGCCTATTTTGTAAAATTGGGCTTGAATGTTGTAATTGGGCTTATTGGGCTTGGTTGTACCAAGTTAGGTTTAGGCTAAATTGGTTGGATCCAATTGGGCCCAAAACCGCTTCCATAAAGCCCAAATGCGACTAATGGACCTTTAAAGTTTAATTGGGCCTAATGGGCCTAAATTGATTTATAGGCTTATGGGGTAATTCCTTGATTGGGCTTTGGTTGCCGAAGCCCACGCCTTAAAGAAATTAATTAAAATCCCATTGGAATTTAATTAAATTGACGTTGGACGTTAATCGGGCTTTGAGACCCGTAACGATTAAATTTGGAATTTAAATCGTAAAGGTTCATTAAATAAAGTGTAGTATTTAATTTGGAACTAAATAGCGAATTAGTATTAAATACAAATTGAATTAGATTTAATTTTGTAGTTTAATTTAATTCGAGAATTCATACTTTGAGTACTTATTCGCAAAATGAGTTTGACTCGCGCAAAATCAAATCGTTGTTTGAACATTGGATGGTCACTAATTATCAGATTAATTAATTTGATTATATTGATTGATAACATGCTTGTGTGAATACATGGTTGCGATGCATGAATAATGTATATCGGATGGATATTAGATGGGTGGGGCAATTTTAGAAATTGTTGTAATAAATTTGGAATTTATTAATTGGACCTGCGAGTCCAGCCTATTACCTCCACATTCTTTGTATTCTCTTCTCACCTATTCCCCTCAATGTAAATGAGGTTTCTTTAGAAGTGTAGTGTAACGGGTAGAAGTAAATACTTGTGCTAGCGGGAGAGAGGAAATAGAGAGATTTGATCTAGGATCAATGTGTTAAGTATCCATCCGCATATCATTATTATTTATTTATACGCGCTTTATTATGTGTTTAGAATGCATGTTTAAGGGTGTATGATGATGAGACCTTAACAAAGATAATAAATTGGTTGCCAATTTGCACTCGAAAAACCCTCGCAAAATATTAAGCGTTTTTCCTTCCATTGAGTGATTCTTACTCAAGATCCGAGACTGGCATTGGTTTGTTGGCCAAAGTCAAGGCATTTGTTCGTCGAGGATGTGTTTGAATCACGAGAGCTTTGTTCCATATCAGTGTCTTGTCCAAGTTGTGATTTGTTGGCCAAAGTCAAGATCACTTCTTGTCCATCGACATTGATTACGAAGCTTTCCATGGTCAATGGGTCGCGCTTAACTGGGATCACTAATTTTGTTGTGCCAAAGCCAATGCTTAGTTGATTCAGAAGAAAAAAGGTTAGGCAATATATTGGATATATTGGCATATATATTGTATATATGTTTCGGACTTGGATGTCCCCCTACTGGATCTAGGAATTGGATGGGATCCAATTGATCTTAGAGATCTACCTAGTTAATTATCATACAATTTGTTGGCCAAAGTCAAGATTGTGTGATATTTAACGGGATCCTAGCCCACTAGGAAACACGGTTTCTCGAGTACTCGACAGAGGGTTAGAGGCTCGCCGAAAAATAGTGGGAGGTAAGAATTAAATTTGCAATATTCGTTTAATTACTTGCCATACGCGCTCAATCAAATATCATTCGTCAAATAAATTAAATGTTAGTTGGACTAATATTTAAATTGTTGTTTTAATTAACAGTTGGACTGTATTCAAACAATTAAAGTATAGTTGATTAATATAGTTGGACTATAATAATCATTATATTCAAATAGTACCTAAATCGTTGATTAAATACTTGGACTATTAGAATCAAGATAAAATTAAAAGATTGACATTTAAAACATGATCCTAAGGAAAATGTATTTAAATGGTTTAATTTTTCAAATTGGGAATAATTTCAGGATAGTCCTGAAATCTGATAATTTACTTTATTTGATAAAATAACAGGAGTTAAGCAAATAGAAGAGCATGATCTTTGGAAGATTCATGTGATGACAACTTTAGTGCTAAATCCATTAAGCTTGTCGCAGTAGACTCCTTAATTTCTTTGTCAGAACTAAGGGTTAGATCCTTAAAGTATGATAATGAAATTGAAGGATCTTCAAAGATCTATCTTTAGATCTAAGAAGTACAAATTGCAATACTTAACTCTTGGAGAGTTAATGACTATTCTCAATGAGACAAAGTCAAAGTTTGCAATAAGGCAAGTAGCGCAAGGCGCACCTTACTTCGATATTCTAGAAACCCGAGGCTTGGCCAAAGGCTACTAGAATGTGAAAAGGGCAAAGGCAAAATCATTATAATCTTATAGGAAGATAAATGTCATATCCCAAAATGTCTGCCTAAATTGTGGCAAACGGGATCGCGGAAGCGTGACTGCCGTTTGGACAAAGCAGACATGAAGGAATTGAAGACGGGGCAAGGCTCTGACTTCAAATATGTTTGTCATAAAATGTTCACTACTAGTATTAAAATTAGATTTTAAATACTTAGTGTGGTACATAAATATATATACTGATGTTCAGAATCTGCTATGAGCAGGATACTGACTTCAGATTGAGATTAATCTGCGAATTGGAAACGGGACGAAAGTCGTTGTTTCAACCGTAGATACCTAAGTTTAGGAACTACCTTCGGGTGTGTACCTAAATTTGGATACTGTTATAATGTAACTAGTTTGACTAGAAACATTATCTATGTATCAGTGTATAATCCGTTGCGGATATACCTTTATATTCTAGAACACTAAAATGTTTTATTATATAAAGATGATATTGAGATAATCACATTAGATGTGAATAACATCATTTATATTTTGAATATAAATATATCTTAAACATATAACATGACAAACAAATAGCTCAAACTGATTTGATCAGATGAAACTTAATTGTGGCATTGTTGTCTATGACACAATAAAACAAGACTCGTATATCCGCACTTTCGAAGAGTGGGTACTAGGACTGATTTGATTCAATTCAAATAAAGTCTACGAATCTAGTTTATTGGGCAAAGTGCCTATAACACATTTAATTGGTAAAAGTGCAAATGCCACCGACCTGTAAGCCCTAGTTCATAGTGAAGCAAGTGGGCCCATGTCTAGCTAGGCTAGATGTGGATATGAATATTTCGTGACCTTTATGGATGTGGCATCGCGTTATGGTTATGTGTTTCTTTTGAAACATAAATCGAAAACTTTTATAGTTTCGACACGAAATAGACAAACAGATCGGCTAAAGTATTAAATCGTCACGGTAAGACCGTAATGGAAAATACTTAAGCAATAAGTTTCTAATATACTTGAAAGAGTATAGTATTCTTTCAATGAGGACTCCTCCCAGAACACGTCAATTTGACGGTGTGTCCGAACAGAGTAACCGAATTATGATTAGACATGATAAGGTTAATCATGAGTCGCTCTGAGCTACCATTTCCTTCAACGGATAAACATTAACAGTGCAGAACTTATTTAGAATAAGGTTCCATAAAATCTGTTTGAGAGACTTCATATTAGATATGAACAGGAAAGAAACCAGGTTTCTCATTCCTAAAGTTTTGGGTGTGCTAGGCATATGTTTGGATGATACCAAACTAAAACCCAAATTGGATAAGTGCCAATTGTAGGTTATCCTAGGGATACCAAGTATAGTACTTATACAACTCACAAGAGAATAATTAGATTGTTGCTCACCATGCGGTTTTCCTAAGAGGAATACCGATATGCAGTGGTAAGTGGGAGGATAGTAAAACTCGATGAAAATCGGAGTAATACTATTCCAGGCACAGATTCCTAATGGAACACATAAATAGTTCATCAAGGATGAAACTATACCAGTAATCTTCGAATACACAAGAACCGCGTAAGTCGGAGAGAGTCAGAAAACAACCTGGGGTATGGGTTTCTGATATCACCTCATAAAGATGTCTATCTTTTGAGGAATACCAACTGACTACGTATGAGGAAGTGATACAAGGTATCGACTCCCTATTATGGTAAAGTGCCATGAGTCCGAAATGGATTCCATGTATATCAACTATGTTTGGACACTAGTTGATGTACCGCAAGGCATTGTGCCTATTGGTACTAAATGAGTCTTCAAGGAAGACATACATGGATGGCAGCATACCAACGTATAAAGCTAAGCTTTTAGCGGAAAGGTATTGTTATCAACATTATGTTGATTACGATTCCACCTTTTACCTGTTGCCATGGTAAATCCATTTGGATAATACTTGCTTAAGCTGCATGTTTCATTTATGAAATATGTCAGCTTAACGGGAAAATCGCTTTCCTGAAAAGGAAACCTTTTGGAGGATGTTTACAACATCCTGACGGTTTTGTCTACTAAAACTAGCAAACAAGGTTTGCAGGTTAATCGATCCATGTTTGGATTGAAGCAAGCATTAGGTTCTTGGAATTATCGTTTTGATGTGATCATAATGGTTTATGATTTAATTCAAAACGAAAATGATTCTTGTGTATATAATGAGGTTAGTGGGAGCGCACTGACAGTGGTTGTCCTATAAATAATGATAATATGTCATTTCTTGGAAATGATATTCCCATAAAAATACAATTGGTGAAAGCTTGGCTTTCGGGAAAATTCTCTGTAGAATCTTAGAGAAACAACCTTTATTCTAGGAATAAAGATCTACTGGGATAGATTTAAGTTGTTAAACTCTCCGAGAAACCGTACATTGAAAAATGTACGCGACCTGGTGTCTCATACGCTTTGAGCATATGCAGTCACAATCAGGCCAATACAAGTGATAGTCACTGGATTGATATTAAGAACATCCTTTAGTGTCTTAGAGAACTAAGGATATTGTCTTAGTCTATGGAGAATGAGAACTTGAAGTGACTGGGTTCACTACTGCAAGTTTCCCAACCGATAAAACGACTATAAGTCGCAAACGGTACTATACAGTTTGAATAACGGAACAGTGAACTGGAAATCTTCCAAGCAAGATAATGTTACCGAATAAACAACAAATGCGGGTTATTACTGCAGCTGAGGCAGCAATAGAAGCCTTCTAGGTCGATACTAAATCTAATTAGATTAGATATAATACTGTTAGCAGCTGAGCTAGGCTTCAGCACAGACTTAAGAATTAACGGTCTCATCAACGATCCAGATACATACTTCGATATTCATCTGATTCGTTCGGATCATACATCGTGGTGATGTAATGATCGAATAAATCGCATCAGACGATAATCATGCAAATCCGCTGACGAAACCTTTTCTCGGCAGTTTGAGCCAACCGTACATAGTTCGGGTGTCAGACACTCGAGTGACTGGCTATAGGCCAAGTGGGAGATTGTTGGACAATTATGACCCATAACGTCACTATTTGTACAGATCATGGTGTTGTTGTACAAATTAACTATGTGAAAAAAGAGATTGCACTCTTATCATTTGTGATTAGATCACCAAGATGTATAAATGATATGAGGTCCTTATGATTTGTTCCTGGATTGAGAATGATATGAGACAGTATCAGTCCATGAAGGATAAATCTTCAAATATCCCTAGTCAGAGTATTATCGAGATTGGACATCGATAAATACGTAAAAGACTAATATTACACTTGTGTGCGTTGTGAGGGCACAACGACATAGTTCTCATATATTTGGGTATAGGATACTCATGCAAGTGTAATAGGAGGTTGTGTTTTACGGATGGTACGGGAAACAGCTTCGCTCTGGATAGACCCCTCAGAATTCCATTGGTAGTATGACTATATGTCTATGGAAGTCCGAAATCAGGGTAGGTGTATTTGGTCTTAACCTGAGACTTGCACTGCTAATACTTGCGACAATCAATATGCTTTGGTTTTGGTCGTCCAGGGCTTTAACAGGTTCTGTGTACGCCTCTGCTGGGTATATTAAGAATCGTAGTGTGTTGGGTGTGATGTCAAGACGGAAGTATCACTCCAGTCATATGGAGGTGATGATCGCGCATGGATACGGAACTGGTTCTCTAAAGGGTTGCAACCATCGGGATAATATGACTTGGTCATGATTATCCGATAATAAAGAGACTAGTTGCTAGTAATCCGATATATGCTTCGTACGGGGCAGACACTGTACCAGTCCCAGGCCTTGCATGTGATCATCCGATACTGGATCGAAATACGCAATACTACGTATACTACGCCTGATATAGATCGCATATTCCTGTAAGAAAGTTTCTGGAGAATTGGGTAGGCATGACGCTTTGCTAGAAGCTAACCTTGTCTTGTAAATCGGTATAAACGTATTACTAGGTACTTACGTGTTCGGATAGTCCGACGACCGAATTTACTGTCAACATATCCGGGGATCTCATGGGTCGCTTCCCAAAGATTCATCGATGTCGTATGACTCGCACTTTAATTAATCTGGGATTAATTAGATGAGAGAGAAAATTAATCTGGGATTAATTGCGGAGATATTTTATCTGGGATAAAATATCATTTAAAGAGAGAGAACGATTAATTTGGAATTAATCGATAAAATAATATATTCGATATATTATACGAAATTGGATTTCGACGCAGAATTAAAATTAGTTTTTAATTCGGGCGAACGAGTTAATTTAGAATTAATTCGTTAGCGACATGAATAGTGATTTCGCTAGGTGTAATCATTTAATTACGTCGCAACGGAAAATTCGTTAATTTGGAATTAGCAAACCCGAGCCCGGGATTGTTTGCGAGCGCATTCGCATTTCGAATTCGAGTGCGGCACGCAAGTCAAGTCAAGCGTCAAATCGCTAGTCCCATCAAGCGTCAAATCATAAGTCACTTTGAGTGATTGACAACATGTCACTTGTTATTGATGTGAGTTGGTGGATAGCATTTAATGCCATTTTTGGAGCCAAATTTATGTTGACTTTTTGAAAGTGGTATATGATATATGTTTCATTGTTTTTTGGAAAACAATTTATCAAATACACAAATCTCTCTCTCTCATTCCTCATCTCTCTCTCACGCCATTTGGGCATTTTTCTTCTGGTTTTTCCGAGAGCCAATGAGGAAAAATGGAAGCAAAGTGTGATGTTTTTGTGGCAAAAACATAAAGAGCTAGCACTCCGAGAGTCAAGCGAAGGTGATAGGGAAGTCCACCAATGAGCTTGGGATCATTTGACAAAGCTTGGAGCTTGACGAAGGACCTTCATGACCGAAAATGGGGACTGCATTTTCAGCCACTGCCGAGACTTGGAGGGAGGCAGAAAATCGTTTTTTGTTGTCCACCGCATCGCTCAACCGATCAATGTAAGTATTCCGCAACTTCCTCGTATGTATTCACATGTGTTTTTTATGCTTTTGATTCGATCCTCGGGACCGTAGAACTCCAACATACCGATGGTACGAGAAATAGCTTCGCTCTGGATAGACCCCTCAGAATTCCATTGGTAGTATGACTATGTGTCTATGGAAGTCCGAAATCAGGGTAGGTGTATTTGGTCTTAACCTGAGACTTGCACCGCTAATACTTGCGACAATCAATATACTTTTGTTTTGGTCGTCCAGGGCTTTAACAGGTTCTGTATACGCCTCTACTGGGTATATTGAGAATCGTAGTGTGTTGGGTGTGATGTCAAGATGGAAGTATCACTCCAGTCATAGTGGAGATGATGGTCACGTAGGATACGGAACTGGTTCTCTTATGTACTGCAGTCATCGGGATAAAATGACTAGGTCATGTTTATCCGATATAGAGACTAGTTATCAGAGATCCGATATATGCTTCGTACTAGGCATATACAATTCCAGCCCCAGGCCTCGCATGTGACATCCGATACTGGATCGTAATACGCAATACTACGTATACTACGCCTGATAAAGATCACATATTCCTGTAAGGATGTTTCTGGAGAATTGGGTAGGCATGGCGCTTTGCTAGAAGCCAACCTTGTCATGTAAATTGATAAAAACGTAGTACTAGGTACTTACATGTTCGGATAGGCCGATGACCGGATTTACTGCTAACATATCCGGGGATCTTATGGGTCGCTTCCCGAAGATTCACCGATGATGTATGATTCGCACTTTATTAATCTTGGATTAATTAGACGAGAGAGAATCTTGGATTAATTACGGAGATATTTTATCTGGGATAAAATATTAATATAAAGAGAGATAACGGTTAATTTGGAATTAATCGATAGAATAATATATTCGATATATTATACGAAATTGGATTTCGACGCGAAATTAAAATTAGATTTTAATTCAGGCAAACGAGTTAATTTAGAATTAATTCGTTAGCGACGTGAATAGTGATTTTGCTAGGCATAATTATTTAATTACGTCGCAACATAAAATTCTTTAATTTGGAATTAGCGAACCCGAGCCCGGGAGTGTTTGCAAGCGCACTCGCATTTCAAATTCAAGTGCGGCCCGCAAGTCACATCAAGCGTCAAATCACTAGTCAATCAATTGATGTGACAACTTGTTACTTTTGATGTGATTGATAGAAGTTGTTGGAGTTGTTGGATGGCTTAATTGCCATTTGACTTTTGGAAAGCCAAAAATTTGGTAAATGAATTTGGAAATTCATAAAGTGTATTAGATACACATTTCCAACAACTAACAACTAATACACTCTCTCTAATTTCTTCTTCTCTCTCACGGCCACAAGGCCATTTTTTCTTCCTCCATTTTCTGTCACAGCCGAGAATGAAAGAGAAGCTATGTGAAGTTTTGTTGCAAAATTTCACTAGTGCTAGCACACATTAGAGTCATCCTAAGGTGATAGGGAAACCCACTTATGAGCAAGGAATCACCAAATGAAGCTTGGAGCTTGGAGCACACTTGGAATTTGATGATTGCCGAAAATTTGAGGAGCCAAAAACTGCACTTTGCCGAGAGCTTCCAAGGAGGGCATAAAAGTTTTGTTCTTCGACGCATCGCCTCAACCGATCGATGTAAGTATTACGCAACTTCTTCATTGTATTCGCACTTAATTTCATCGCTTTAATCGATCCTCGGGACCGTAGAAACTCCAACATTGGTATCAGAGCGAAGTTAAAGCATGAAACTTGAATTAGGGTTAAAATTGGGTAAAATGTATTTGAGCATGATTTGATGAAGTTGGATGTTTGAGTATGCTTAAATATTGATAACATGGTGTTATGCATTGTCAATTTGATGAATTTTGAATTGGACAAATTTTCCCCAAATCTATTGGCTTGGCCGAGAGGTTGATGAACCTTAATGTCTTGGTATTTTTGATTTTTGATTCATTGGATGACTTGAAATCAATTGGGTAATGTTGAATTGGATTT
Organism: Zanthoxylum bungeanum; assembly: GCA_019454045.1. Classification (NCBI taxonomy): domain Eukaryota; kingdom Viridiplantae; phylum Streptophyta; class Magnoliopsida; order Sapindales; family Rutaceae; genus Zanthoxylum; species Zanthoxylum bungeanum. Next base: position 50,417 of record SKCR01038542.1, on the reverse strand, counting down.
GATTGGATTAAAACCGAAATCGGACAAAATTACCCTATCATTGCCGAGACATGTATGCATGAAAATGGGTTTGATTTTTGATTAAAATGTGTTGGACATTTTTTAATGTTAATGAGCATAATTAATTGTACAAATTTGTGTTTTGGAAATGTTGATTTGGGTAATTAATTATGTAATACACTTTGGTTAATTAAATTGTGAAATTGGAATTTTTGTGATTTAATTAATTCGGCTAATTTTGGAAATTGGGCTTTAAAAGTTGTAAATGGGCTAATTGGGCTTGGTTGTACCAAGATGGGTTTAGGCTAAATTGGTTGGATCCAATTGGGCCCAAAACCATTTCCATAAAGTCCAAATGCGACTAATGGACCTTTAAAGTTTAATTGGGCCTAATGGGCCTAAATTGATTTCTAGGCTTATGGGGTTATTCCTTGATTGGGCTTTGGTTATTGGGTTTGACCCAAGTTGACTAAAAGCCCACGCCTTAAGAAATTAATTGAAAGCCTATTGGACTTTAATTAAATTAACGTTGGACGTTAATCGGGCTTTGAGACCCGTAACGATTAAATTTAGAATTTAAGTCGTAAAGGTTCATTAATAAAGTGTAATATTTAATTTGGAATTAAATAGTGAATTAGTATTAAATACAAATTGAATTGGATTTAATTTTGTAGTTTAATATAATTCAAGAATTCTTACTTTGAGTACTTATTCGCAAAACTAGTTGGACTCGCGCAAAATCAAATCGTTGTTTGAACATTGGATGGTCATTAATTATCAGATTAATTAATTGGATTAGATTGATTGATAACATGCTTGTGTGAATACATGGTTGCGATGCATGAATAATGTATATCGGATGGATATTAGATGGGTGGGGCAATTTTGGAAATTGTTGTAATACATTTAGAATTTATTAATTGGACCTGCATGTCCAGCCTATTACCTCCATACTCTTTGTATTTCTCTTCTCACCTATTCCCCTCAATGTAAATGAGGTTTCTTTAGAAGTGTTATGTAACGGGTAGAAGTAATACTTGTGCTAGCGGGAGAGAGGAAAAAGAGAGATTTGTTCTAGGAACAATGTGTTGAGTATCCATCCGCATATCATTATTATTTTATTTATATGCGCCTTTTTATGTATTTAGAATGCATGCTTAAGGGTGTATGAAGATGAGACCTTAACAAAGATAATAAATTGGTTGCCAATTTACACGCGAAAAACCCTCACAAATATTAAGCGTTTTTCCTTCCATTGAGTTATTCTTACTCAAGATCCAAGACTGGCATTGGTTTGTTGGCCAAATTCAAGGCCTTTGTCCGTCGAGGATGTGTTTGAATCATGAGAGCATTGTTCCATATTGGTGTCTTGTCCAAGTTGTGATTTGTTGGCCAAAGTCAAGATCACTTCTTGTCCATCGACATTGATTACGAAGCTTTCCAAGGTCAATGGCTCACGCTTAACTAGGATCACTAAGTTTGTTGTGCCAAAGCCAAGGCTTAGTTGATTCAGAGGAAAAAGGTTAGGCAATATATTGGATATATTGGCATATATAAGATATATGTTTCGGACTTGGATGTCCCATACTGGATCTAGGAATTGGATGGGATCCAATTAATCTTATAGATTTACCTAGTTAATTATCATACAATTTGTTGGCCAAAGTCAAGATTGTGTGTTATTTAACGGGATCCTAGCCCACTAGGAAACACGGTTTCCCGAGTACTCGACAGAGGGTTAGAGGCTCGCCGAAAAATAGTGGGAGGCAAGTATTAAATTTGCAATATTCGTTTAGTTACTTGCCATACACGCTCAATCAAATATCATTCGTCAAATAAATTAAATATTAGTTGGACTAATATTTAATCGTTGTTTTAATAAAACTGTTGGACTGTATTCAAATTATTTCATTTATAATTGATTATATTATTGGATTATAGTAATCAATATATTTGAATTAATTAATTATAGTTTATTTTATAATTGGATTATAGTAATCAATATAATTGAATTTAATCAATCAAATTATAGTTGATTATGTAGTTGGACTATAGTAATCATTATAAGATATAGTACCTAAAATCGTTGATTAAATAGTTGGACTATTAGAATCAAGATAAATTGAAAGATTAGTGTTTAAAACATAATCCTGGGTGAAAATGTATTTAATCGACTTTAATTTTCAAATTGGGAATATATTTCAGAATAGTCCTGAAAATTAAGAAGTTACTTTATTTGATAAAATAACATCTTAAGCCTAAAGCCCGGAGTTAAGCAAATAGTAAAATATGATATTTGGAATATTCATGTGATGATAACTTTAGTGCTTAATCCATTAAGCTTGCCAATTAGACTCCTTAATTTCTTAATCAGAACTAAGGATTAGATCCTTAAAGTATGATAATGAAATTGAAGGATCTTCATAAATCTATCTTTTAGATCTTAGAAGTACAAAATTGCAATAATAAACTCTTGGAGAGTTAATGACTATACTCAATGAGTTAAAGCCAAACTTTGCAATAAGGCAAGAAGCGCAAGGCGCATCTTACTTCGATATTCTAGAAGGCCAAGGCTTGGCCAAAGGCTTCTAGGGTGTACAAAAAAGGGCAAAGGCAAAATCATTATAATCTTCTGGGAAGATAAATGATATATCCCAAAATGTCTGCCTAAATTGTGGCAAACGGGATCGCGGAAGCGTGACTGCCGTTTGAACAAAGCAGAGATGAATGAATTGAAGATGGGGCAAGGCTCCGACTTCAAATATGTTTGTCATAAACGTATTCACTACTAGTATTAAAATTGGATTTTAAATACTTAGTGTGATACATAAATATGTACTGGTGTGCATAATCTGCTATAAGCAGGATACTGACTTCAATTGAGATTAATCTGCGAATTGAAAATGGGGCGAAAGTCGTTGTTTTAACCGTAGATACCTAATTTTAGGAACTACCCTTCGGGTGTGTACCTAAATTTGGAAACTGTTATAATGTAACTAGTTTGACTAGAAACATAATCTCTATATCAGTGTTTAATCCGTTGCGGATGTACCTTTATATTCTAGAACACTAAAGTGTTTTATTTTATAAAGATGATATTGAGATAAACACATTAGATGTGAATAACAGAATTTATATTTTGAATATAAATAAATCTCACACATATAACATGACAAACAAATAGCTCAAACTGATTTGATCAAATGAAACTTATATTGTGGCATTCTTGTCTGGGACACAATTAAACAAGACTCGTATATCCACACTTTCGAAGAGTGGGTACTATGACAAATTTGATTCTAATCAAATAAACTGTACGAATCTAGTTTATTGGGCAAAGTGCCTAAAACACTATTTACTTGGTAAAAGTGCAAATGCCAACGATCTGTTAGCCCTAGTTCATAGTGAAGCAAGTGGGCCCATGTCTAGCTAGGCTAGAGGTGGATATGAATATCTCGTGACCTTTACGGATGTGGCATCGCGTTATGGTTATGTGTTTCTTATGAAACACAAATCGGAAACTTTTAAAGTTTCGACACGAAATAGACAAACAGATCGGCTAAAGTATTATACCGTCACGGTTAGACCGTAATGGAAAATACTTAAGCAATAAGTTTCTCAATACTTGAAAGAGTATAACATTCTTTCAATGAGGACTCCTCCCGGAACACGTCAATTTGACGGTGTGTCCGAACAGAATAACCGAATTTTGTTGGACATGATAAGGTTAATCATGAGTCACTCTGAGCTACCATTTCCTTCAACGGAAACGCATTAACAGTGCAAAACTTATTTTGAATAAGGTTCTATAAAAATCTGTTAGACAGACTTCATATTAGATATGAACTGGAAAGAAACCGGGTTTTCTCATTCCTGCAGATTTGGGTATGCTGGCATACGTTTGGATGATACCAAACAAGAACCCAAATCGGATAAGTGCCTAGTTATAGGTTATCCTAGGGATACCAAAGTATAGTACTTATACAACTCACAAAGAGAACAATTTAATTGTTGCTCACCATGCATTTTTCCTAAGATGAATACCTATATGCAGTGGTAAGTGGGAGGATAGTAAAACTCGATGAAAATCGGAGTAATACTATTCCGGGCACCGAGTCCTTAATGGAACATAAATAGTTCATCAAGGATGAAACTATACCAATAATCTTCGAATACACAAGAACCGCGTAAGTCGGAGAGAGTTAGAAAACAACCTGGGGTATAGGTTTCTGATCTCACCTCATAAAGATGTCAATCTTTTTAAGGAATACCAACTGACTACGTATGAGGAAGTGATACAAGGTATCGACTCCCTATTATGGCAAAGTGCCATGATATCAAAAATGGATTCCATGTATATCAACTAAGTTTGGATACTAGTTGATGTACCGCAAGGCATTGTGCCTATTGGTACTATATAAGTCTTCAAGGAAAACATACATGGAAGGCAACATACCAACGTACTAAGCTAGGCTTGTAGCGAAAAGGTATCGTTATCAACATTGTGTTGATTACAACGAAACCTTTTAACTGTTGCCACGGTAAATCCATTTGGATAATGCTTGCTGATGCTGAATGTTTCATTTATGAAATATGACAGCTTTACGGGAAAATCGCTTTCCTTAAACGGAAACCTTTTGGAGGATGTTTACAACATCCTGTCGTTTTTGTCGTACCCAAAACTAGCAAACAAGGTTTGCAGGTTATTCGATCCATGTTTGGATTGAAGCAAGCATTAGGTTCTTTGAATTATCGTTTTGATGTAATCATAATAGTTTATGATTTAATTCAAAACGAAAATGATTCTTGTGTATATAAGGAGGTTAGTGGGAGCGCACTGACAGTAAATGTCCTATAAATAATGATAATATGTCATTTCTTGGAAATGATATTCCCATAAAACAATTGGTGAAAGCTTGGCTTTCATGAAAATTCTCCGTAGAATTCTTGGGAGAAACAACCTTTATTCTAGGAATAAAGATCTACTGGGATAGATTTAAAGTTGTTGAAACTCTCCGAGAACTCGTACATTGAAAAATGTACGAGACCTGGTGTCTCATACGCTTTGAGCATATGCAGTCACAATCAGGCCAATCCAAGTGATAGTCACTGGATTGATGTTAAGAACATCCATTAGTATCTTAGAGAACTAAGGATGATGTCTTAAACTATGGAGAAGGAGAACTTGAAGTGACTGGGATCACTGCTGCAAGTTTCCAAACCGATTAAAATGACTATAAGTCGTAACAACGGTACTATACAGTTTGAATAACAGTACAGTGAGCTGGAAATCTTCCAAGCAAGATACTGTTACCGAATAAACAACAAATGCGGGTTATTGCTGCAACTGAGGCAGCAATAGAAGCCATTTGGGTTGATAATAAATCTAATTAGATAAGATATAGTTCTGTTAGCAGCTGAGCTAGGCATCAGCACAGGCTAAAGAATTAATGGTCTCATCAACGATCCAGACATATACTTCAATATTCATCTGATTCGTTTGGATTATACATCGTGGCGATGTGATGATCGAATAAACCGCATAAGATGATAATCATGCAAATCCGCTGACGAAAGCCTTTCCTCAGCAGAAATTTGAGCGAACCGTATATAGTTCGGGTGTAAGACACTCGAGTGACTGGCTATAGGCCAAGTGGGAGATTGTTGGACAATTATGACCCATAGCGTCACTATTTGTACAGATCATGGTGATGTTGTACAAATTAAATATGTGACAAATGAGATTGTTCTCTTATCATTTGTAATTAGATTACCAAGATGTATAAATGATAGGAGGTCCATATGATTAGTTCCTGGATTGAGATGATATGAGACAGTATCAATCCACGAAGGATTAATCATTAAATATCCATAGTCAGAGTACTATCGAGATTTGACATCGATAATGCTTAAAAGACTAGTATTACACTTGTGCGCGTTGTGAGGGCATAACGACATAGTTCTCATATATTTGGGTATAAGATACTCATGCAAGTGTAATATGAGGTTGTGTTTACTGACGGTATGGGAAACAGCTTCACTCTGGATAGACCCCTCAGAATTCCATTGGTAGTATGACTATGTGTCTATGGAAGTCTGAAATCAGGGTAGGTGTATTTGGTCTTAACCTGAGACTTGCACCGCTAATACTTGCGACAATCAATATACTTTGGTTTTGGTCGTCCAGGGATTTAATAGGTTCTGTGTACGCCTCTGCTGGGTATATTGAGAATCGTAGTGTGTTGGGTGTGATTTCAAGACGAAAGTATCACTCCAGTCATAGTGGAGATGATGGTCACGTAGGATACGTAACTGGTTCTCTTATGTACTGCAGTCATCGGGATAAAATGACTAGGTCATGTTTATCCGATATAGAGACTAGTTACCAGAGATCTGATATGTGCTTCGTACGGGGCAGACACAATTCCAGCCCCAAGCCTAGCATGTGACATCCGATACTGGATCGTAATACGCAATACTACGTATACTACGCCTGATATAGATCACATATTCATGTAAGGATGTTTCTGGAGAATTGGGTAGGCATGGCGCTTTGCTAGAAGCCAACCTTGTCTTGTAAATCGGTAAAAACGTAGTACTAGGCACTTACGTGTTCGGATAGTCCGACGACCGGATTTACTGCCAACATATCCGGGGATCTCATGGTTCGCTTCCCGAAGATTCACCGATGACGTATGACTCGCACTTTATTAATCTGGGATTAATTAGACGAGAGAGAAAATTAATCTGGGATTAATTACGGAGATATTTTATCTGGGATAAAATATTAATATAAAGAGAGATAACGATTAATTTGGAATTAATCGATAAAATAATATATTCGATATATTATACGAAATTGGATTTCGACGCGGAATTAAAATTAAATTTTAATTCGGGCAAACGAGTTAATTTAAAATTAATTCGTTAGCGACGTGAATAATGATTTTGCTAGGCATAATTATTTAATTACGTCGCAACGGAAAATTCGTTAATTTGGAATTAGCGAACCCGAGCCCGGGAGTTTTTGCAAGTGCACTCGCATTTCGAATTCAAGTGCGGCCCGCAAGTCACATCAAGCGTCAAATCACTAGTCAATCAATTGATGTGACAACTTGTCACTTTTGATGTGATTGATAGAAGTTGTTGGAGTTGTTGGATGGCTTAATTGCCATTTGAATTTTTGAAAGCCAAAAATTTGGTAAATGAATTTGGAAATTCATAAAGTGTATTAGATACACATTTCCAACAACTAACAACTAATACACTCTCTCTAATTTCTTCTTATCTCTCACGGCCACAAGGCCATTTTTTCTTCCTCCATTTTCTGTCACAGCCGAGAATGAAGGAGAAGCTATGTGAAGTTTTGTTGCAAAATTTCACTAGTGCTAGCACACATTAGAGTCATCCTAAGGTGATAGGGAAACCCACTTATGAGCAAGGAATCACCAAATGAAGCTTGGAGCTTGGAGCACACTTGGAATTTGATGATTGCCGAAAATTTGAGGAGCCAAAAACTGCACTTTGCCGAGAGCTTCCAAAGAGGGCATAAAAGTTTTGTTCGTCGACGCATCGCCTCAACCGATCGATGTAAGTATTCCGCAACTTCTTCGTTGTATTCGCACTTAATGTCATCGCTTTAATCGATCCTCGGGACCGTAGAAACTCCAACAGTAGTATCACAGTCATCAGACATAAAAGTTAACAAAACCAAACACTTTAAGTTTCAAATGTGATCCCAACTGACAGTAGCTTATCAATGATCTCATTCACCAGTACCATATGTTGATTCACCAAGTATCCTTTTGACATTTTCAAGGTGAAACGTTGCCTTAACAAATGGATTTGTTGGACAACACTCAATTTCTCATACATATCTGATAGAGTACTCATAAGTCTGGCTGTTGTTGTCTCATTTATGACATGTGCATTCACATTCTTAGCAGGTGTGAGTCGGACCACCGCTAAAGCCTTTTTGTCAAGCTTCTCCCAATTTGTTCGACTCATGCCTACTGGAACCACATCTTCCAATGGCACTTCTAGTCCTTTTGTATATAAATAATCTGTAATTTGCATTCTCCAATGTTGAAAATCAGTTCCATCAGATTTGTCAACATCTTTGGCACTCTCTCCACCCATTACTCCCACTTAATATAGATCTCCACTAACCTGCTCATAATACCAGTTGTTGAGATTTTAACACCTCAAAATTTATCGAGTGACAACAACAGGAAAAAATAACCAAATATAACAATGCGACATATAATTTATAGTAGTTCACCCGATCAATTAGACCTAATAGCTACATCCACCGTGGCTATTAAATTTCACTATAGTTGAATAACAAGAGGAAAAATCCTCAATTACAAGAGCACACAAGTGTTTAACTCACATTCACTTTTAAGGATTACAAAAATAAAAAATAAAAGAAATACACAAGAAAAATTCTACAGAATTTTTCTCTCATTTTTATTTGCTCTCTTTCTTTTAATCACTCTCACACACTTTTCTTGCATACACACAATCTCACCATAATTCTCTCAAATCACTCTAGATATTTTCTTTATCTCTAATGAAAGAAATTCACAAATTTTTGGGATGCCTTAAATTCTCAACAATGGAGCTATTTATAGGTAAGATTTTACACTACTCCAACCAATTACATTTAATGCCAACCAATTACATTTAGTGTCAATATTTAATGCCAAACAATTGCATTAATTACTTATCAAAAAGATTTGTTGAAATCTTTTTCCATGTGAGGAAAGAATTGACTTCACAAAAACTTTATCAACATACTTAACCAAAGTTTTGAATTTATTATCAAAAAAATTTAAATATTTTTAACCTTGAAAAAATATTTTTAATATGATTTTAAGTATTCTCAAACAAACTCTTAATGTTTATGTGCCACCATTTGATGAGTGTATGAAAGCTCGTTGTAAAGCTTTTAGATCCATCTTGTATTATGGTTTGTTCTCAAACTATATATATTGTTTATTGCTGATTTGGTAGAAGCTCTCATGCACTCGATAAAGCTTTTAGATCCCTCTTTTAGATTCATTAGTTTTAAATCTTGATTATGTTGATTGATTGATCATTACTAGTGTATTATTCTTTCTTGGGGTAAATTTGGATCAGATTGGTACTTTTATATAAGTTGGGAATTTAACAAAAAAATGAAGACAAGATTACATATTTATTCAATGCAGAATCGACAAAAGAAGCCTAGCAACAAATAAAGATATACTTTAGGTAATTCCATGGCTGAACTAATTATGATGGGTAGTAGTAGATTTTATATCTTCATTTCAACTTCAAGCCTTGGGAGCAAGACCGGCCTTGAGAGCTTTAATGGTTGCAGCATCAGTCTTGAATGACTTAGCCAAAATGGTGTTATCAATGCCAGTGTTGAACAAAGTATTGGGAAGGGATACAATTCCTGCATTGGCACTGCTGAATGCTGAAACTGCGAAAGCCGGATTCTTTTCATCTGGGTTGTATTGGAAGTGAACAAGTCCCTTTGGGAATACAAACAAGTCACCAGCCTGCAGTGTTTGAGAGTAAAGCTTGTTGGTTGTGTCAATGAAACCAACTTGGATGCTACCAGCAACGAGGAAGAGAAGCTCAGCAGAGCGAGGATGAATGTGAGGCGGGTTCGTAGAGCCAGAGGGGAATTGGAGGGCAGCATAAGAAACACTTTGGCCATTGAGAGCTGGGAATTCGATCATGCTTGCTTTCAAGACCTTGAAAGTTTCAGGTGGCCCTGCACCAACCAATGCACGTATGCCTGTGAATGTAAAGAAGTTTCCATCAACTTGGGTTAGATTTGATGGGACAATAAAGTCGGAGGTGATATCCGGGTCTCTGGCCAATGCCATTTGGACAATGGCAAGTGATGAAGATACCAGAAGGAAGAAGAGGTTTTGTCTTTGAGAGGCCATAGCAAGGTACCAGGAGATATAAATTTTAGATTGCTGATTTTTGGATTTTGAAGGAGGGGGCAGTATTTATATAGTTATGGGATGTGTAGGAAATGTTGGTATATTCTAATCCTGCAGTCCTATTTTGACAGATGGTTTTTTTTTTTTTGTTATCATTTATCCGGCAAAGAGCTAATTAAAGAGAATCAGTTGAGGATGTTACTATGTCCCTTAATTTTGTTTTGGGTATTTATCACATACCTCCCCTGAGGTTTGAAAATATCACACTTAGATAGAGTTATATAATTTATTCATATAGATCTCTCTTGCTTTAGAGATGACAATCGGTAGGAACATGTTGGGATTGTTATAATTTCATAATGAAAAATCTTTCTGATTCTAGAACGAAGCGATTCTTGGTCCCGAATTTCGATTAGAATTTAAGATTTTTAGTAAAAAAGACGAAAAATCATCTCAAATTCTAACTTAATTTTTATTTAGAATAAAAATCATCTAAAATTCCAAATCTCAATTTAAATATTCAGTCATCCCTACTTGACTTAGCCTCAAAATTAATTGAGTATCAATTTATATAGGAAAAATGAAAAAAAAAAATACCGATATATACTTCATCACATAAAAATAACAGGACAACTAGAGAAACAAAGTTTTAATCCAACAAAAATAAGTTAATAACTAATAGATGTATTCTGAGAAAAAATAACGGGACCAACAAACTCGCTTTTTAGCTTTTGGTTTTTTAGTTGTCCACACAATGCCTTATTTGCATTGTGTAAAATTACATGACAGCTGGATTTAGAAAAGCAAAAGATTCATATGTATTTAAAATCAAAATGAGGATATTTCATCAAAGTAATTAGTCTATAATTAGTTTTTTTTTTAATATTCCTAGTCTATCCTTTTCGGTTCAAAATAAGGAGATCGGGATCGTGTCATCTCACGATACTAATAACAATCATTTCTAATGAGGTGAGTCATTTTTTAATGAAGCTGCTGAAGCCACAATCAAATCAAATCAAACTAAATAAATCTTTTTCCCACCAAAATCGATTACATTGAAATTTTGATAACATTGTATTCTATCCTAAATCAGACTCATAAGGTCAGGGGACCTAAAAAGAATATAATTCTCTATACATTTAACAAATGACATATTGTCACTATAAAGAATCTTACATAAAAGCCACCGTCCATAGGTTTTCACCTTTATCGGATTCTAATACTCAGCAGTAAGGAGCAAATACCCATTTGACTTCTTAACATACTTTAAATTACAGATCCAATGCTCATGTAATATTCAGATATTCTTTGCTTTTAAGATTTTCTTAATTCTCTTTTAAATTTGGTGGTAGCACCGGTCCTCATTATCAGTGGGTTAGGCGCCCCTAAAATTTTTTATTAGTCTCAAGAGTCTCAATTTTTTTTTTTTTTTTTTAAACTATAATAGAGAAATGATGAATCGGAAATATAATGTTTGACATGTTATCAAAAATAAATATATCATGAAACTTTATTTGCCGAGATTGCAAAGTGTATCAAAAGTGTAGAAAACGCTCGTATATTTTGTATCAGATATATACTTAATGTTTGATCATGTTTCAATCATATATCCAAATTTAACACAAATTTGATACAATTTATAAAATTTATGGACCGTGAACGAAATTTCATGATTTTTGTATTTTTGGTAACGTGTCAATCTTTGAGTATATGGTTGGTAATTTCCCATTATAATATTATGTTATAAACAATGGCCTCAAAATATCAAAATTACCATGAGTCCCGATGATTTAAGGGTTGGCTCTGATTGAGAGGGTTTGTTAGAATCTCGAGGAAAAATAAGATAGAGTTTGCACTATACAAATGGTCCGAAGTCCTTGCAAATGATGAGAGGTCGGACCGAGGGTAGAACAAAAATATCAAAGCAACAATTGAGCATATGTGAAGACCGACCCGACCTTATCGTTTAGCTGTTGGGGTTTTAGTGCAAGCGTAGCGGAATAACGCGGTTCGGGTGAAATCGTAACTTTAAAAACTTTTAAAATTACCAAATAAATTATTCAATATCCAATATGAATAATTCATTCATATTTCACCTAAACATATTTATTCGATATCAAATAACGACATAAATAGGTTAGAAACATCGCGAAACTTTTACGAAAATATTTTTTCCGCAAAATGGCATAAAACATGTTTTTGTTCGAACCGACCAACCAATACACATGGGGGCTGCCCAGGTCAGCCCCAATAGTACTTGGGCAGTTCATTGGCTGCCCAAACAGTGGCCAATTCACTGTTTAGACAGCGGACACCCGATAAGCCCGAAACTCACCCGGTAACCCAATTCACTATTTTTATGCATTATATAAAAACAATTTGAGCAAAAATGAGCGAAAAATCAGAAATTTCTGATTTGCACCAGTGACTTCATAATTTACGTATCTTTCAGTATTTTGGCCATAACTTTTTCTTACGATGTCCAAATGAGGTGATTCAAGTTTGGTTGGAAATAAGACTCAATTATCTACAATTTTATGGCTTATGTCGAAACCTTAATCGGACTCAATAATGGTCAAAAGCAAACTTGAACCTGCAAGTAATGCATTGACACGCCAATGGAGGTTAGAGAGCGACATTGATACGGACGACTCCCAAATCGAATAAGTATTGATGATATCTATAAAAGGAGAATGTCTATGCTTACTTGAGATAAGTTTTTGGGCAGGAAAATAAGTCTCTTTAGAGGCCAAAACACTCTATAAACACAGCAACCATTCAAGAACAACCCAGAATAATAAGATCAAATAAGGATTAAGAAGAGAAGATTGAAGAATTTGAAGATTGACAACCTTCATGATTTATTTTCTTTATCCCTTCTTTGTTAATTCTTTTTTATTTATTATGTTGAATACCATGATGAATTTGTTTATCTTCTTCATCATGAACTAGATCTTATTATAGGATTATAACGGAACCCAATATGAACTTTTACTAATAGAATCGTTTTATCATTAATTTATAATATTCTATGTGGATTATTTATCATTCTCTATGTTTAATTCTTTTTATTGCTTGATCACCAATAGGAAAGATGTGGTAAACTCCTAGGAACAGGGAAAATGGAATTTGAGTTTAGCCTTGGGAATCGATAACGCATGATCTAATTTTGTTAAATAGATTTTTATGCATGATAAGAATATATATGTAGGGCTTGCTTGTATAGCCATAGTTAGAACTTGAACTTAATGAGTTTGACTTAGATTAATTATCATTTGAATATAGGTAATTGAACTAAGTTGGGTGTTTCTATTTAACCATTGGAAAAGACTGTAGATAACTCTGTGTTATAGATTTATAATTCATTATAGTTGATCAGTTATAATTATATAAGATTAATTTAAGGGAATATTGTGGAGATAATTGTAATCCTAAATTCTTCTTTTCTCGTGCTTATTGTTTTCTTTCCTTTTACTTGCTTTCATTGGTTAATATGTCTATATTCATAAACACTAGTTTAAATAAGGTTAGGGTTGATAAAACTTTAGTATTAGACAGTAATAACAATTCATTGTGGGTTGGATATTTTTATACTAATTGTGCGATACGTGCGCTTGCGTGCTATACAAAATCACGAATAAATTTTTTACGCCGTTGCAGGAAATTATTTATTTTTATTAGTATTAGAGTAATCAATCTTAATTTTATTTGGAGCTTTTTTTTTTATTTTTTTTATTCATTACGTTTAGATATTTATTTTTGTTTTTCAGATGCTCCAAATAATAGAGGATCAATGAGCGATGGGAGAACTCACTCTCTAAATTCTCAGAACTTCCCTATTTAGGGCGATTATCCAGCTTAAAGAAAACAGAAAGTAATTAATTGGTTATCTGATTCATTGTTTAGAAGATTTGTGTCATCAATGAGCTGATATTCCGGGCATATTCCTTGTGTGACATGTGATTGCTTTCGTGGGAGTCTAGCCCGGTATGAATTTCTCACTGGCGAGCCCTGAATTCAGACTCTGATGGAGGTCTTGACTTCAGATTCTGGTGGTGGGTTTTGTTACCAGACTCTAATGATAAGAGACCCTGAAATCTGGTCTTAATGGGAGGTCACTTAGCGTCTCACCACGTGTCAATTTATTGAGTGCTTGATTTTCTCCCAAACATAATTCAAGCCCTTTATGGGTCAAGCTGTGTTATAATCTTAAGTGAAAAATGTAAATCCATTGTTGAACTAAATTGTATTAAGTTTTTCATAATCTTCTGTCACACGTGTTTTAATAATATTATATTATTAAAAATTATTTTTTTATGAGTGGACTAAAATATTTTTTTATTAATTTAAAAAATATTTATACAAAAAATTATAAAATTTGGATATGGGCGGCTCTGGCGCCGCCATGGCTTAACCCTATCCAGATACAATTTATTGAAATTCTAAAATTATATGTGAAACCAAAAGGAATAAGATTACCTCCGAAAAATTGATGAGTGTCAATTCGCATCAATCAAGTCCTCTTTCGTGCACATGGCTTCAACCAAGACAACCAAATCTAAGATTCTTGATTTGTGTGGTTCATTAAGGATTCAATCAGTAAAAAATTAAATAAATAAATAAAATAAAAAATTATAATATGACATAAAAAGGTATAATAACTTGATTTCTTGATTACAAGGTCAAAGGGGCAAAATTTTAAACAAATATTAATTTTTTATCCATTTAATTATGAGTTCAAACTTAGAAATAGTCAGGTAAGATTACATGCATTAAGATCTTTCTAGACCCTATTTATAGCGAGAGTTTTCTACATTTGATACGATTTTTTTATATTAATGTCAAAAACTAAAATAAGGACTTGATTGATATGAATTGGAAATGTCATGTTTTTTTTTTGAAGTTTTTGCCAAACAAAAGGGACTAGAGAGTCAATTAATGTAAGTATAGAACTTGTTTTTCCCCTCTTTTTTTGAAGAGATGCTTCGAATTATCTACTGAATGAGAAAATGTACAATACAACGGAGGTATCATGTCATTCATGCAACAATCCAATAATCAATTGACACGTGTGCTAAAATATTAAAAAACAACTAAAAAGATGGATATTAAATCATACATGTCATTTCCTAATTTGTTGGTGATACCACGTCACCCATATTTCCGTTATACCAAAGAATTACTCCTACCGAAGATTCACAGTGAAACATCTATTCCAAAAAGCGCATATATATAGTGCAGTTGTTATTCTATCAATTGTCATCAAAGAATGTGAATAAAAGGCAAAGCCTCTTCATATTTGATATTTCAGGAAAAAAAATAAATAATAGAAATGGGATTTGCAAAATTGGGATTCTTCTTCTTAGTCCTCTTGTTTCAGTTTCATCTACTTTCTTCACATAAAATAATTTCCCAGGAAAATTCTCTTGTTACAGGTACTTTTCCTTTTGCTTAAGCTATATTAACTTATTGTTTCTATATAAGCGCATGATGATAAGAACCGTTAGCAATTTTCTTAGCATCTGAAAATTACCAATAATATAGAGAGAAAAAAACGGTAGAAAAATCTTGTTTAGTTTTCAAATATGCATGTAAAAGTTTATTTAAAATAGGAAATATAATAATTTGTTTGATTCTTATTACTTTCCAACTTAGTATAGTAACTACTCCAAACTCAAATTTTAAAAATTGCAAATATTTAAAAAAATAAATCAAGAAATTATTCCATCCACCAAGATTACTTGGCATCTGCGTAAATCAGACATTCCTTACTTGTGGAAGCTGCATGGAAGCTTTATGTTAAATATAAATGTAGGCTCCAGGTGGGCTGGCATGCATGTGCCCTGGACCCATTTAAGGGGAGAAAATGAGCCAACTATGGTGGTAGTATAAAATAAAACATTAGGTAAAGTCGGTTACATGAATTTTTTTTACGAATTTAGGAAAAAAGTGAGTGTAACATTGATGAGGGAGAAGATGAAAAAAATACGATTAAGATGGTTTGAATATGTCTAATATAGACCTTTAAATGTCTCGATGAGAAATGAGAGCAAATAATTATGTTGTTTAATGGACATAAATCATAAAAAAAAAATTAGGATAAAAAAAACAATACAAATGTGTATTTTAAAATTTACAGATTATATATCATACATAATATACCACAAATGTGATCTTATAATGGTTCCACACTATTTATGTAGACTTTAATAAGCAGCAAAAAACACACCTAAGATTTCAAGAAAAATCAGCAGTGAGTAGGCGTGGTGGCGGGAGCGGAGGAGGTCATGGAAGTGGCGGAGGTCACGGAGGTTCCGGCGGTCACCCCGGTGGTGAAGGATCACGCGGCAACGGGGAGCAATCACCACATACGCAAGGTGGTGGTGGAGCTGTTATTCCTCTTTATGGAGCAGGCGCCGCCGGTGGCGGTGGCAATCATCGCAATGACAACAACCACCATGGATCTAATAATGCAAATCGTGTTCACAGTGGCCTGAATTATTTGCTTTGCTATATTTTCATGTCACTTGTTTTTGTTTATTTTGTGTAGTTTTTCTTGTTAGCAGTTATTTTGTAGTTAGTTTTCTGTTCTGTTACAAAGTTTGTTAGAGAAAACGTGATGTGCACGTGATATAATACAACAAGGATGTTAGTTTATATGTATGAGAACAAAAATAATACATTCACACATATTTTTACTTAAAATTTTATAAACTCTCTCATTATAACTACAATAATCTACAGTAAATCACTTAAATTGTTAACAATGATTTACTATAGATTACTGTAGCTACAATGAGGGCATTTGTAAAATTTTAAGTAAAAATGTGTGTGAGTGTATCATTACTCGTATGAGAAATATAATAGAAAGTCTAGATTTCTCCAATTCTCTTCCCCTGTTGTTTTTCTTTTTCGGTTTCTCAGGAAACAAACAACTTTTACAGTTCTCAATTGAACCTTTCATGGTATCAGCAGAGCTTGTGAAGCTTTAATCGTAGAGTCTTCTAACATAAATGTATCATCTTTGTTGTCCTCAACTATGTTTACATTCACGTCACCTATGAAATTGGATCGTTCCAACTGGATGATCTAGAAATCACAAATTATTTCTTCAGTACGTGGCAATGGAGTTGAAGATCTTCTCAATGGAACGAAACCTTGTCCAAGACAGTTGCTTTAATCAGAATCAACAGATCACACTGCAGATGCAATACTGAATCCTGAGTATGAGATCTGTAAGATCCCGCTGCTACCAGCTGCATGGGGCATGCATGAGACATGCAAACCACCATTTGAAGACTAATGAAGAAAAAGCCATGCAACTTTAGGTGGTAATTGTCATAAATCCAGGGAGTTGAAAATTTTGAAGAAACAACCAACAAAGCTTTCGGTGGAACATTGTTCAAGTGTTGAATTTGTGTGCAAGCTTTGTACTATAAATACAGGCTTTGCAGTAAGCCTCAGATCATCCCAAAGTTGTAAAATAGAGAGAGTACAGTGAAGTTTTTCTTAAGTTTAAACATTTGTACTTCTATTCTTGTAAGTAATAGAAGGTTTCGGTTTTTCCTCAAATACACTCTAGAGTGATCAGAGAATCACAACAAGTGGTATCAGTAGCTTTGGTTATACTTTGGGGTTGTAAAACGAAGAATGGAACTCGGTTCGGAAAATTTGAGTTTCGAAAAATTTGTCAAAAATTAATTTTGAGCATACCATCAGCTAGTTCACGTCGATACGAGCACATTGGTATTTTTCGGCGATCAAACAGAGGCTCAGCGACGCTGCATGCGTCGGCGAGTGAAGACCAGACGCACGCACGCGCCACACGCGCATCCAGAGGTTGAAGATGACCACATCAGTGCCACGTCATCGCCACATCATCGCACAGTTAGCGCACAATTAGCGCCACGTCAGTACACAAGCAGCAGACACGTCATCTGCCACGTCAGCGCCACATGTCAGCGATGTCAGCAAGCCGGTCCCACCTTTTTTTCCACGTCATCAGCCATGTGTCAGCAAGCCTGGTAAATTTTACTGAGCCCCCTGAAGTCTCTGAAATTTATATTTTATCCCCCAAAAGTTTTAGAAATTTACAAATCCATCCCTGAGTCGGATTTGGACCAACGAAGTGTCTAATCCACCATTTTCGACCGTTCCGGACGCAAGGGTGATCTCTGATTTGTGAAATTCAGTTCGGATTTTACCCTATTTTCATTTTAAACTTTAAAACTTAAAATTAAAATGGAAGATTCCCCTTCTGGTGCAATGATCAAGCTGACAGCAACTAATTACTCCATCTGGAGGCCTCAGATGATAGATTATTTACACTGTAAAGATTTTTTTGATGTTATCGAGGTAAAAGGAATGAGACCAGAATCTGTTAAAGAGTATGACTTTAATAAACTCAATAACAGAACTCTGGGTCTGATTAGGCAGTGGATCGATCACAGTGTCTTCCACCACGTAGCACAAGATACAAATGCTTATGAAATGAGGATAAATTTCGAAGACATGTTCCTGGCCAAGACAACTCGGAATAAAGACTTAATAATGAGGCATTTGGTGAACCTGAAGCTACGGAGTGGAACTTCCATTGCAGAACACACCGATGAGTTCCAAAGCCTGGTGAACCAGTTGTCTGCAGTAGACATGCAACTGAGAGATGAAGTTCAAGCCCTCTTACTACTCAATTCTCTTCCTGATAGCTGAGAAACATTGGTGGTTACTCTCAGCAACTCAGCTCAAGGAGGCAAACTTACCATGCATATGGTAAAAGACGCCATGTCTTATGAAGAAGCCAGAAGAAATGACCTGGGCTCAGATCAAACAAAAGCCATTGTCTCCGAGTATAGAGGAAGACAACGGGAGAAAAATCAAGGGAGAGGGAAAGACAGAAGCAAAACCAGAGGCAAATCCACGGACGGGAGAAAGCCCACATACAAGCACTTCTACTGTGTCATAAAAGGCCACTTAAAAAAGAATTGCCGGAAACTGCAACGAGAGTAGGGACAAGGCAATAACCAGCCGGAGAAAAATGATGCGGAGACACTGGTAGTTACCACATAAGATGTAGCTATATGCTCCAGCCATGAAGAAGCATGCATTCACACCGTAAATCAGGATGTCGAGTAGGTGGTAGATACTGCAGCATCCTACCACGTCACTCTTCACAAGGATTTCTTTACAACATACAAAGCAGCAGACTTTGGAGCAGTGAAGATGGGGAATACCAGTTCTTCCCAGATAGTGGGAATTGGTGAAATACAGTTGCAAACAAATGCATGGTATACAATAACCCTGAAGGAGGTAAGACATGTTCCAGAACTTCGGCTCAACTTACTCTCGGGGGTAGCCCTTGACAAACAGGGTTATGCTAGCCACTTCAACAATGGCACTTGGAGAATGATAAAAGGTGTCATGATCATCGCCCAATGACATATTTGTGGAACTTTGTACAAGACTCATGTGAAGATATGTGCAGAAAGCCTCAATGTAGCTTAACATTAGGCTTCTCAGAATCTGTGGCACCAGAGACCCGGTCACATGAGTGAAAGGGGGTTGTCTACCTTGACAAAGAATGATCTAATCTCTGTCTCCAAAAAAGCTGCTCTAGATCCTTGCAATCACTTTCTTTTCGGTAAGCAACATATAGTCTCTTTCAATTTCTCTTCTACAATGAGATCAGAGTTACTCAGTCTGGTGTACTCTGATGTTTGTGGTCCCTTACAGGTCAATTCACTATATGGTAATAAATACTTTCTGACTTTCATTGACGATGCTTCTCAGAAGGTATAAGTGTATTTTCTGAAATCAAAAGATCAGATCCTGGACTATTTCAAACTGTTATATGCCATGGTTGAGCGTAAAACAGAGAAGAAACTGAAATGCCTTCTCACAGACAATGGAGGCGAATACATTTCTAGGGAGTTCGATGTCTACTGCGGAAGTCATGGAATTCGACACGAAAGGACTATTCCACGCACCCCACAACTCAATGGTGTCCCTAAAAGGATGAACAGCACCATTATGGAGAAAGTCAGAAGCATGATCAGCTTGGTTAAGCTGCCAAAGCCATTCTGGGGAGAAGCTATTCGTGCCACATGCTACCTGATCAACAGATAACTATTTGTACCGTTGAACTTTGAGATTCCGGGGAAAGTGTGGTCTGGTAAGAATTCCTCTTATTCTCACCTCAGAACATTCAGTTATTTAGCCTTTGCACATGTATCTAAGGAGCTCAGGCAGAAGCTCGATGCAAGGACTAATCCATGCATCTTCATAAGCTATAAAGATGAGGAATTTGGATACAGGCTATGGGACCCGAAGGAAAGGAAGGTCATCAGAAGCATGGATGTAGTATTTCTTGAAGACCAAATAATAGAAGACATTGAAAAGCCTAAGATGTCTTCTAATTCCAGTGCAGACAAAGCTGATGCAAATCCAAACACAACCACAGTACCAACACGAGTGGCCACAAATGATGATGAAGTGCAAGACATACCAGAAGTAGAATCAGAGGAGGAAGGTGGTGTTGAGTAAGGGGAGCTGTAGCCTGCTTCATCAGAGGCTACAAGATCGTCCTCAGATCTGGATGACAACAGACTGCCAGAAATCAGTGAACCTCCAGTACAAAGATCTGAACGAGGCCGGATTCCATCAACCAAATACTCAGGATCTGAATATATTCTGCTTACTGACGAGGGGGAGCCAGAAACCTTCAACGAAGCTGTATCTCATAAAGACAAAGACAAATGGATGCACGCAATGCAGGATGAAATGTAATCTCAACAGAAAAATAACACTTATGTGATAGTCAAGCTCCCACATGGAATGCATGCACTGAATAATAAATGGGTTTTCAAGCTCAAGAAAGATAGCAGCAGAAATATGGTGAAACACAAAGCTCGGTTAGTAGTCAAATGATTCCTACAGAAAAAAAAAAGAATTGACTTTGATGAGATCTTTTCACCAGTGGTAAAAATGACAGCAACTAATTACTCCTTCTGGAGGCCTCGGATGATAGATTATTTACACTGTAAAGATTTTTTTGATATTATCAAGGTAAAGGGAATGAGACCAGAATCTATTAAAGAGTATGACTTTATTAAACTCAATAACAGAACTCTAGGTCAGATTAGGCAGTTGATCGGTCACATTGTCTTCCACCACGTAGCACATGATACAAATACTTATGAAATCTGGATAAAATTGGAAGACATATTCCAGGCTAAGACAGCTCGGAATAAAGACTTAATAATGAGGTGTTTGGTGAACCTGGAGCTACAGAGTGGAACTTCCGTTGCAGAACACACCAATGAGTTCCAAAGCCTGGCAAACCAGTTGTCTGCAGTAGACATGCAACTGAGAGATGAAGTTCAAGCTCTCTTACTACTTAGTTCTTTTCCTGATAGCTGGGAAATATTGGTGGTTACTCTCAGCAACTCAGCTCCAAGAGGCAAACTTACCATGCTTATGGAAAAACACACATTATCTAATGAAGAAGCCAGAAGAAAAGATGTGGGCTCAGATCAAACAGAAGCCCTTGTCTCGGAGTATCGAGGAAGACAACGAGAGAAAAATCAAGGGAGAGAGAAATACAGAAGCAAAAGCATAGGAAAATCCACGGACGAGAGAAATCCCACATACAAGTACTTCCAATGTGGCATAGAAGGCCACTTAAAGAAGAATTGCCGGAAACTGCAACGAGAGTATGGACAAAGCAATAACCAGCCGGAGAAAAATGATGCGGAGACACTATTAGTTACCACATGAGATGTAGCTATATGCTCCGGCCAGGGAGAAGCATGCCTTCACACAGAAACTCAGGATGTCGAGTGGGTGGTAGATACTGCAGCATCCTACCATGTCACTCCTCACATGGATTTCCTTATAACATACAAAGCAGAAGACTTTGGAGCAGTGAAGATGGGAAATACCAGTTCTTCTCAAATAGTGGGAATTGGTGAAATACAGTTGCAAACAAATGCAGGGTATACAATAACCCTGAAGGAGGTAAGACATGTTCCATAACTTTGACTCAACTTACTCTCGGGGGTAGCCCTTGACAAACAGGGTTATGCTAGCCACTTCAGCAATGATCAGCATGGCTAAGCTGCCAAAGCCATTCTGGGGAGAAGCTATTTGTGCCGCATTCTACCTGATCAACAGATAACCATCTGTACCGTTGAACTTTGAGATTCCAGAGAAAGTGTGGTCTGGTAAGAATTCCTCTTATTCTCACCTCAGAACATTTAGTTGTTTAGCCTTTGCACACGTATCCAATGAGCTTAGACAGAAGCTCGATGCAAGGACTATTCCATGCATCTTCATAGGCTATGGAGACGAGGAATTTGGATACAGGCTATGAGATTCGAAGGAAATGAAGGTCATCATAAGCATGGATGTTGTGTTTCGTGAAGACCAAACAATAGAAGAGATTGAAAAGTCCAGGATGTCTTCTAATTCCAGTGCAGACAAAGCTGATGCAAATCCAGACACAATCCCAACACCAACACAAATGGCCACAAATGATGATGGGGTGTAAGACATACCAGAAGTAGAACTGGAGGAGGAAGGTGGTGTTGAGTAGGGGGAGCTGCAGCCTGCTCCATCAGAGGCTACAAGATCGTCCTCAGATCTGGATGACAACAGACAGCCAGAAATCAGTGAACCTCCAGTACAAAGATCTGAACGAGGTCTGATTCCATCAACCAAATACTCAGGATCTGAATACATTCTGCTTACTGACGAGGGGGAGCCAGAATCCTTCAACGAAGCTGTATCTTATAATGACAAAGACAAATGGCTGCACGCAATGTAGGATGAAATAGAATCTCTGCAGAAAAATAACACTTATGAGATAGTCAAGCTCCCACACGGAATGATTGCACTGAAGAATAAATGGGTTTTCAAGCTCAAGAAAGATAGCAGCGGAAATGTGGTGAAACACAAAGCTCGTCTAGAAGTCAAAGGATTCCTACAGAAAAAGAGAATTGACTTTGATGAGATCTTTTCACCAGTGGTAAAAATGGCTTCAATCCGAGTTATCATAGGATTGGTAGCCAGTTTGAACTTGGAGCTTGAACAGATAGATGTCAAAACAACATTTCTTCATGGTGATCTGAATGAAGAAATCTACATGGAGCATCCATAAGGTTTAAGGTTTCAGGAAAAAAAAAACTTTGTTTGCAAACTGAAAAAAAGCTTGTACGTGCTCAAGCAAGCACCGAGGTAGTGGTACATGAAGTTTAACTTATTCATGGTGGGTCAAGGCTATAAAAGAACTGCAACAGATCAATGTGTATACATCTAGAGGTTTCCATATAGAAATTTCATTGCTTTTCTACTATATGTGGACGACATATTGATTGTTGGACAAGAAACAGCAAAGATCAGCCAGCTGAAGAAGGAACTCTCCAAGTCTTTTGACATGAAAGACTTAGGACCAACTCAACAGATTTTAGGAATGGAGATTGTTCGTGACAGACAAAATAAGAAGTTGTGGCTTTCACATCAGACTTATATTGAACGGATAATCAGGAGGTTCAATATACAGAAAGCCAAACCAGTCAGCTTTCCACTAGCGCATCATTTCAAACTGAGCAAGAGTTCGTGCCCCTCATCCAAGAAAGAGATAGATAAGATGTCATCGATACCATATTCTTCAGCTTTTGGAAGCCTTATGTATGCAATGGTATGTATCAGGCTAGATATTGTACACGCAATGGGTGTAGTGAGCTGTTTTCTCTCTAACCCTGGAAAGCAACACTGGGAGGCAGTCAAATGGATTCTCAGGTACCTCAAGGTACATTGAAGTTTCATCTGTGCTATGGGGGAGCTGATCCGATATTGGACGGCTATACAGATTCAGATATGGTAGGAGATATTGATGGTAGAAAATCTACAACAGTTTTACTATACACTTTTGTAGGAGGAGCTGTATCATGGGAGTCAAGATTACAGAGGTGTATTGCATTATCCACAACAGAAGTTGAGTACATCGCTATAGCTGAGGCATGAAAGGAAATGTTGTGGCTAAAGTATTTTCTCCAAGTGTTAGGGATCAAGCAGACAAGATACAAGATATATTGTGACAGTCAGAGTGCTCTGGATTTGAGCAAAAACTCAATGTATCATTCTCAGATGAAGCACATTGATATTCGCTATTATTGGATACGTGATATGATGGATCAACAACTACTGAGACTAGTGAAGATCCATACAGATGAGAATCTAGCTGACATGTTAACAATATGGCTACTCGGGACAAGTTAGAGGATTGCAGAGACATAGCCGGGATAGATGTCAGATGATAATTGCTTTAGACGCAGCTGGAGAGGGAGAATTGTAAGATCCAGCTGCTACCAGCTGCATGGGACATTGATGAGACATGCAAACCACCATTTGAAGAATAATGAAGAAAAAGCCATGCAACTTTAGGTGGTAATTTCCATAAATCAGGGAGTTGAAAATTTTGAAGAAACAACCAACAAAGCTTTCGGTGGAACACTGTTCAAGTGTTGAATTTGTGTGCAAGCTTTGTACTATAAATACAGGCTTTGTAGTAAGCATCAGATCATCCCAAAGTTGTAAAATAGAGAGAGTGCGGTGAGGTTTTTCTTAAGTTTAAACACTTGTAATTCTATTCTTGTAAGTAATAAAAGGTTTCGATTTTTCCTCAAATACACTCTAGAGTGATCATAGAATCACAACAAGATCTGGAATCGTCAAGATCAGCTTCTACTCAACTGGTTTTTGTCATCAATTTCTATTGAGATTTTTAAGCCTTGTAGCAAATGCCTCATCTTCTCATGAACTATGGAAAAATCTTGAAGAACAGATTTGGCTCAGAAATAATAACTCAGCTGAGTAATTTTCGAAAATGATCATTAATAATGTCTCAATATTTTACAAAATTAAAAGCAATTATTGATGAATTAGCCTTAGCTGAAAGTCCAATTAGCAATTTGGATTTTAAAACACATTTGATCATTGGTTTAGGCCAACATTATGATCCAGTAATGGTGTATATAAAAGCCAACTTGTATAATCTAAGTGTGCATGAAGCATATGCTATATTATTGAGTCATGAAGCTATGTTGGAGAGTAATCATGTTGATGATAACAAGGAGGAAAAACAAAATTTTGTTGTTAATATGGCTCAAATTGGATCTGGTAAAAAGAATATGAGTAACTAAAATAATAAGGTTGGGTTTGAATCAAGGAAATTACGGTAGAGGAAATAACGATAATAATGACATAGGATACTTTCCTAGTAGAGGTAATTAGTACAATGGTTATAATACCATATGAGGCTTCAGAGGTGGTTATGATGGAAATGTTCATGGAGGTAATCTAGGGAGATTGATGAGCGGAAAATATATCAATATTTACCGCCCCTTTTACTTAATATTTTGTTTAGTTTCTCGGGTTTGATGAACGTTTTGATATGTTTTAGTTTATTTTGCAGATAAAATAATATTGGGACTTAATAAAATCATTTAGGACGAAATATGGGTCAAATAAGGCAAAAATTGGACTTGACATATTAATTTTGGAGATTGAAACTTGAAAGGGCGTTTTAACGAAGTGCAGTTTTGGAAATTCCAGTTTTGTGCATCTGTCGTATTTTGGGCATAACTGTTTACTCCGATATCGGATTGAGCTGATTCAAGTTATAGATTAAAGAAGACTCAAAGATCTACAGCTTTGAAAGACAAAATAATTTTGAATTCTGAAGATTTCATGCCCGATATTGATGAACCATCCAGAAGTGTGTTGTGTGTGATTAATAAAGTTACTTTCAATCATTTTCAAAGCAAAAAATAAATTAATAATAAATAATAAAAATTATCAAATCATCACCAAACATGATAAGAAATTAGTGGAGCAATTAATAATGGATTTGGTGGAGCAATTAGTGGAGCAATTAGTGGAATTAATAATGATTGGTGGATGATTTGATGGAGGCAAAATTTTGCCTATAAATACCAAGCAATTTCATTTGTAAAATTCATACTTTCTTCTAAGGAATTCCTTAAGAATACTAAGAAGATTGTATCTTGTTTGTTTATTTACAGCTTTCAGTAATTAATTTCCGTTTTCGCAATTTCTTTTTTTTACTTTTCAGTTTTTACTTTCCGCAATTTACTTTTACGCACAATATTTTTCTTTCTTTAATTTTCAATTTTTACTTTTCAGTAATGAGGAGGTAACTCCCATTTGCTGGGGTAAAAGGTAAAACTTTTATTACTAATATTTAGATTAATCTCCATTAATTATAATATATAAACTAGTTAAAACCTGACTTAACGAGGATACCGCCATATTGGTCAGTTGGTAATTATTTAAATTGGTTTTAACCTGACTAAACAGGATACCGCCTGATTGGTCGGTTGGTAATTAATTATTAATTTGACTTAATCTGGATACCACCTATATGGCTAATTGGTAATTATCATGCAAAGTTTATATTATATTAAGGGAAATATCTAAAATAGAAGTAATAAAAGTGGATCATTTTACCTCAGCATTTTCTTTTATTGTACTTTTACTTTATTTACTTTTCAGCAATTTACTTTCAGCATTACTTTTCAGCAATTTACTTTCAGCATTTACTTTTCAGCAATTTACTTTCAGCTTTTACTTTTCAGCAATTTACTTTCAGCTTTTACTTTTCAATAATTTACTTTCAGCATTTACTTTTAGTATTTAATTTTCAGTATTTAATTTCAGCATTTAATTTACGTCATTTACTTATCAGCAATTTACTTTTCAGTATTTTACTTTATGTCTTTTATTTTATTTAAGTTTTTACTACCCGTAAATATGTGTCGTAACTAAGTCAATTATCTGGGGTTGTGATGAAATCCAATATCGCCGGTTTATAAGGGGTTATTTTATAGTTTGGCTAATTTAAAGGTTTACTTATTAAGTCTTAAGCGTAATGCGTCTTGTTAATTGGTCACTAATAAGATTGATGTGGTAAATCTAAAATAAACTTGACAAAGGAATTTTAGGTTTCAGCCTTAGACTTAATAGCTCACGATCTTCCTTGAGGATATATAACCCTTTAATAGATTTCCTTACAGGATAGACATATACCTGTCGGGCGGGGGTAGCCATAATTGGAACTTAAACTTAAGGAATCCAGATAATTTGGTTGACATAGACATATGGTTCAATTGGGTTAAACTGGGTATTTGCGTCTGACCATCGACAGAGGCTTTTGCATAATTTAGTGTTCCAGGTTAGTAAACTGATTTATTACACAAACATAAAATAACCACTTCATCTTTAAAATGATATTGGAAGAAATCACAACCTTAGATAGTTTTTAATATTGAATTTTCTTAAACCTACATTCGAGCAATTTTATTTACTTGTTTTTAAATTCAAAACCTTCATCATTTGAAATCAATCAATCAACCTGTTAGATACTAGTAATCATTTGACCTCATAAAATTAATAGATTAGGTATTAAGTCCTCGTGGGATCGATACTTTTTATACTACTTTAACGATACATGCGCTTGCGTTATACGCGTGTGTAAGCACCGGTCAAGTTTTTGGCGCCGTTACCGGGGACTTATTATCTTTCACTATTAGTTTTGGGGTTAGATACTTTACTTGTATCTATTTTTTTTTTACTTATTGTTTTTGTTTTCTTGTGTTTCAGGTTCTCAGAACTACATGAGACGAACCAGAAGCTTGAACTTCGACCGCTTGACCCAGAAATTGAAAGAACCATCAGACAGTTGAGAAAGGGAAAGGCGAGAAGGCCAAGAAGCAATCATTAACATGGAACCTGAACCTTTGAACGTTGCACCACCGATTCCCATTCGAGACAGAACCATTCTGGTGGTTGACGGACTCATTTCTTGTATTGTACTTCCTCATTTACCAGCAAATGTGGGTGACATCAAAACATGCATCCAGATGATTCAGCAGTCAGTACAGTTTGGGGGAAATGCAACTGAAGATCCTAATGCCCACATCAGCAACTTCCTGGAAGTTTGCGGTACTTTCAATTACAACCGAACAGCTGAGGAAGCAATGAGACTGCGTGTTTTTCTATACTCCTTGAAGGACAGAGCTAAAGCTTGGCTACATTCACTACCAGCAGGTTCCATCACAACTTGGAACACTCTAGCCACCAAATTCCTTGCAAAGTACTTTCCACCAGCCAGAACTGCAAAGTTGATGAATGACATCACATCCTTCGTGCAACAAGATTCAGAATCCCTTTGCGAAGCTTGGGAAAGATTCAAAGATTTACTCCGGAAATGTCCTCATCATGAGATCGCAATGTGGCTACAAGTCCAAACCTTCTACAATGGACTTTCTGGAATAATGAGAACCACAATTGATGCTGCTGCTGGAGGAGCTTTGATGGAAAAAGGAGAAGATCAGGCCTGAGACTTAATTGAAGAAATGGCCAACAATAATTCTTTATGGCCAACAGAAAGGAGCATGATCCAAAGAATTGCAGGAATTTATGAAGTTGGAGCCAACACAGCACTGAATTCGAAGCTGGATGTGATTTGCAAAAATCTGGAAACTCTTAACATGAAAGTTCATGGTGGATCCACAAGTTCACCATTTGGAGGAGTACCTGAGTCAGAATCTTACAACCAACAAGAAGAGACAGTGAATTATGTCAACAATTTCAACAGACAGGGGAATAATCCATATTCCAACACCTAGAACCCAGGGTGGAGGAATCATCCAAATTTTTCATGGAGTAACAATTCAGGGCAAAAGAACAATCCCCCACCGGGATTCCAACAACAGAACTATCCACCACATGGATTCCAGCAACAGAACAAAGGCCATGAGCATGAAAAAGAACCAGGAATAATAGAAGTGTTGGCCCAGTTGAAGAAGCAAGAAGCAAAATACGATGCTTTAGCAGCTATGGTTCAAAATCAAGTAGCATTGAATCAAAGCCATTCAACCTCTATTAAAGCACTGGAAAATCAAATGGGACAACTGGCCAATGCTCAGAGTTACAGACCGCCAGGTACCATTCCTAGCAACACAGAGCCAAATCCAAGGAACATTGGAAATGAGCAATGTCATGCCATCATGTTAAAAAGCGGTACTGAAATCAACAAAGATGTTGGAATCAAGGCAACAATTGAAGATATTCCAAAAGAAACAAAGCAACAGATGGAGGAAAAAGAAGCAAAGGAAAAAGAACAGATCATTCCACCTCCACCTTTTCCTCAGTGTCTTCAGAAAAACAAACTGGACAAGCAGTTTGCTCGTTTCCTGGAGGTGTTCAAAAAGCTGCACATCAATATTCCATTTGTAGAAGCCTTGGAACAAATGCCCAGCTATGTCAAATTCATGAAAGATATTCTTTCACGAAAACGAAGATTGGGAGACTACGAGACAGTAGCATTGACGGAAGAATGCAGTGCCATCATTCAGAGGAAACTTCCCCCGAAGTTGAAAGATCCTGGCAGTTTCACCATTCCATGCATCATAGGAGAACATAACTTTGGTAAGGCTTTATGTGATTTAGGTGCAAGTGTTAACTTGATGCCTTTTTCTATTTTCAGGAAACTGCAGATTGGAGAAACAATGCCCAATTCAGTCTCTCTACAACTTGCTGATAGAACGCTCATATTTCCAAGAGGCGTAGTTGAGGATGTGCTGGTCAAGGTTGACAAATTCATTTTCCCAGCAGATTTTATTGTCCTTGATATGGAGGAAGACGAAGATGTGCCGATCATTCTCGGGAGACCATTCTTGGCTACAGGTCGAACCATTATTGATGTACAAAAATGAGAATTAACCATGAGGGTACAGGACCAAGAAGTAACATTCAATGTTTTCAAGGCCATGAATTTCCCATAAGATGAAAAGAATGAGGAATGTTTCAGACTTGATGTGATACACAGTACCATTCAGAACTCCAATGCAATGCAAATTTCTATTCACAAACTTAAAACATGTCAATTGTCTGTGGAGCCTGAAGATAAAGCGCATTGCGTACTGAAGAAGCCTATTCTTGCACTACAAGCAACAAAAGAGAAAAAGTTCCACCAGCTCAACGAATTGGAGGAATTTCACATACAGCATTTTGAGGATGCCAAATTGTACAAGGAAAAGGCAAGGAAAAGACAAGATGAGAAGTTAGTGCGCATACAACTGGAACCAGGGTAGAAGGTACTGTTAAACAAATCAAGGGTGAAATTCTTCCCATGGAAGCTAAAATCACGGTGGTCATGTCCATTTGTGATCACCAAGATTTTACAAGACAGAGCCATTGAAATACATGATCCTGACTCCAACAAAACTTTCAAGGTTAAAAACAATCGTGTAAAGCACTACTGGGGAGAATCATTTGAGCGACAAAAAGAAAGTGTCACACTTTCAAATCCAGCTTAACGTTCAAAAAGTCACGTGTAGTTGTCGACGTTAAACTTAGCGCTCGCAGGGAGGCAACCCATGCAATTTTTGTATATATTGTGATTTGGTGTGATTTAATTTTGTGTGTTTAGTTTTTGCAGATTAAGTCATTTTAAGATGGAAGAAGCTCTAGCAAATCTTCACAAGCAATTTCCTTCTCTCCCTCAAAAATCTCTGATGAAAGTTTACAAAGTTCGCTTGGAACGGATGAATGGTGTTCCTAATGACATTCGATGGGTAATTGAAGCACGAGTCCGATTGGCAGGTCAATCTTCTGACTCTTTTATTTCACATCTACCTGGTTTTGGAAGAAACACCTATGCAAAGAAACGTAGAGCTAAACAAATGGGTGTTGTAGGAAACGCTTTCCCTCGCGCAGCGGAAGCGATTAGGCTCACGGATCGAACTTGAAAATTTTTTATGCTCTTCCCTTTGCTTGGCCGAACCACACCAGTTGATTCACTGATGTTTTGGAAAAAATCTCAGCTACGGAATAGCCCCGAAATAGTCCCCGAACAGCTCTTGAACTGCAGTGAAATAACGGACTGTTTTGGACACGTTATGGGCGCGAACTGCACCCAATTTCAGGTCTGATTTGTGCCACTCACAGTTCAATTTCAGATCTGATTTTTCTCCAAAAATCAATCCTAACACAGCCCTAAAATTATCCTAAAGTGTTTCCCAAAATCCCGAATGAAAACCAAACAAAACGGAGCTCCCTGAGAACTTGTATCTGCGCAAATTGCAGGGATTCCATGGGCTGGTTGCCGTGACTTGTGTTAAGTATTTGGGGATGTTTTTCAACGTCACGAGGTCTTCCGAACTATGTCTCGACACTAACGGAGGGTAGTGTGGGCTACACTCACAAATTAATCTCTAAACGGTTTAGAGAATAATCACACACACCAAAAGAATTCTCAACTCTTGAGAGCTTGGAGAAGGAGATGGAGGCTAGGGTTTTTGATTTCTTGGATCTAAAAAATTAAATCATAATTTTTCTTTTATACTTATGGTTAATTCGTTTCATTAAACAAATCAACCACTAGTCTCCCATTGCTCTTGAAATTCGGCCAAGGGGGGATTAGGAATCCTTGTTTTATTTTGCTTCCAAAATAAACAAATCCTACTCCCTTTAGGACTCCAAATTTTCGGCCAAGGGGGATTTAATTTGGATTTGATTTTGTTTCCAAAACAAACAAATCATATTCCTAATATGACTCCAAAAATTCGGCCAAGGTAGGGGACAATTAGGATTTGATTTTGTTTCCAAAGCAAACAAATCATATTCCTTATCCAATAAGGAATCCTACCTTGGTAATAATCCTTAGCCTTATTAAATTATATCATATATAATTTAATGTTCTAATTTAATAATTATCATATATAATTATTAATACTTTATATTAACTTTTAATATAAAGTCTCATGTGTGATATAATTATTATTAATCATATTAATAATATTTATTCCTTTTGTGAGTATATAATTGGACCATCCAATTATATTAGCTCCGCTATAGTAAATCGAGCTAGCACGGGGACCAAGTGGACCTACGGTTCTGAGCTCCAATAATCTCGAAATATTAATTAAGCTCTTAATTAAATATTACGAATTATTAACTCCGGGTTATTCCACTAAAAACCCGAAGTTGCACTCTCGTCGCCGTAGATGAAATATAAGGCCGAACAAAGTCGGTGTCCACCGATATAGTCATTGCATACGAATTGATCCTTCACGAATATCTCGTAATTAGAGCCGGGTCATAATGTCTGCTATACCCCTCTAATTATTTTATCTTAAGTACCATTGATTCTCTAATGAACGATTCATTCATAATTGTTATGAATATTAATCTTTCTATTCGTAATAGAAAGACTTGAGCGCTATAATCGTTCAAGTACCGAATCAACCCTTAAGAGAGATATTCATCTACTTCTCGCAAGAAGGAGTGAATTCCATGTCTATGTAAAACGTTCCCAGCTACATAACAGACTATGCCCCCAAAGTACGTAGTTATTGGTTGGGATTGCTACACCAACCTCACCTTTTTAAATCAAAGGACACAACCCGTTATGCAGGAGTTCGTAGTATACTCAGGATTAAGATCAATCCATATATGACCATCAAGTAGATCGAAATGACTTTCTTTGTTTAACGAATATTATAAGAATGTCATTTCTATCTAGGCCCAGTCCTATATGATCACATCATATAAGGTGCCTCCATTCTCATGTCTCTACATGGACGATCCGGATTAAGATCATCATCCAAATATAGAATGGACCGCAGCTATAGATAAACCACAAACAAAGTACCCGGTTTGTTTTCTCTCTATGGACTATTTAAGATTACTAACTTCAGTCTTAAATCTTCTGGTGCATGACGTTCATACACCAAGTCTGAAGGTACATAAGTAATCTACGGTATTTATGAAGATATACAATATGCGATATTGAACAAACAATTAGATAAATGAATAATGCATCCTTTTATTTCTAAACACATGAAGCCGTTTACATCACATGTAGCTCTAGGGCATACATCCCAACAATCTCCCACTTGCACTAGAGCAAATGGGACATGTCTCGCAAACCTATACCATCTAGGTGACCATCAAACACTTTAGCCGGCAAGGTCTTTGTAAACGGATCAGCAAGGTTCTCTGCGGATGTAATCTTTGTGACGGTAACGTCGCCTCTCTGTACTATCTCCCTGATGAGATGATATTTCCTCTCTATATGTTTTCCCCTCTTATGGCTTCTTGGTTCTTTGGAGTTAGCCACTGCTCCACTATTATCGCAATAGAGGGTGAGTGGTTTATCCATATCCGGAACAACTTCCAGATCTCCCAAGAATTTACGGAGCCAGACTGCTTCTTTAGCTGCTTCACAAGCCGCTACATATTCAGCCTCCATAGTGGAGTCGGCAATGCAAGATTGCTTTATACTCCGCCAAACAATAGCCCCACCACCTAGGGTGAACACTGATCCAGATGTTGATTTCCTGGAATCGACATCTGTCTGAAAATCAGAATCTGTATATCCTCTTAGGATCATATCCTCTCCAGAATATACTAGCATATAATCTCTCGTTCTCTTTAGATATTTGAGAATGTGTTTCACAGCCACCCAGTGATCCAATCCCAGATTTGACTGAAACCTACTGACTACTCCCACTGCAAAACAGATGTCCGGTCTCGTGCATAACATGGCATACATGAGACTACCAACTGCTGAGGCGTATGGGATATGTCTCATTTCCTCAACGACTTGAGGTGTCTTAGGAGACTGTTCCTTCGACAAATAAATTCCATGCCGATAAGGCAGATTGCCTTTCTTGGAATTCTGCATCCCGAATCGCACAAGAATCTTGTCGATGTAGGATGCCTGAGACATAGCTAATAGTCATTTCTTGCGATGTCGAAGTATCTGGATCCCAAGAACATAACTTGCATTTCCCAAATCTTTCATTTGGAATTGCTCAGCTAGCCAGGTTTTTACGTTTGATAATATTCTTACATCATTCCCAATAAGTAAGATGTCATCAACGTATAAGACAAGAAAAACCACCTTCCCGTCAATGACGCGCTTGTATACACAAGGCTCATCAACATTTTGCTCAAAATTATAAGACTTGATCGTTGTATCAAATCTTATATTCCAAGATCGAGATGCTTGCTTGAGTCCATAAATGGATCTTTGCAGCTTGCAAACTTTTTGCTCTTGACCTTGGGCGGTGAACCCTTCTGGTTGTATCATATAGATATTTTCATCAAGATTGACATTCAAGAATGCAGTCTTGACGTCCATTTGCCAGATTTCATAGTCATAATATGCGGCTATGGACAGAAGAGTGCGGATGGATTTTAGCATAGCTACTGGCGAGAAAGTTTCTTCATAGTCAACTCCTTCTTTCTGGGTATAACCCTTGGCCACTAGTCTAGCTTTGAAGGTCTGTACCTTCCCATCTGATCCCATCTTCCTCTTGTAGATCCACTTGCAACCTATGGGCTTCACTCCATCAGGTTGGTCTACAAGTTCCCAGACTGAGTTGGAGTACATCGACTTCATCTCCAGGTTCATGGCTTTGAGCCATTCTTCTTTGTCAGGATCATCCATTGCACTATTGTAGGTCAATGGATCATCTACACCATCGCTGGAGGCGACAACTTGTGCCTCTCCAACCCCTAAGTATCGATCAGGTTGTCGTACAACCCTCCCACTACGTCTGGGTGGTAGATCAGTCTAACTTGGAAGTATCTGACTATCAGATGTCGAAGGTGCTATGTATTTGTCAACTTTTGTTGACGATGGCGCGCTGGTCGAACCAGTAAGTAACTCCTCGAGTAACATTTTACTACGAGGTTTGAACTCCCTCATGTAGTCCTCCTCTAGAAACGTAGCATTTGTCGATACAAATACTTTGTTATCATCGGGACTGTAGAAGAATCCTCCCCTAGTTTCCTTCGGGTAGCCTACAAATAGGCACACCTGAGAACGTGGTTCCAACTTTGTAGTCTTATTCTTCAGCACATGTGCTGGACACCCTCATATGCGGAAATGTCGTAAACTAGCTTTATGACCATTCCACAACTCTAAGGGAGTCTTAGGAACAGACTTAGATGGAACTACATTAAGGATATACATTGCGGTTTGCAGTGCATATCCCCAGAATGAACTAGGTAGTGAGCTATAACTAAACATAGATCTTATCATGTCTAGTAGGGTTCGATTTCTCCTTTCTGCAACACCATTTTGTTGTGGTGTTCCAGGTGCTGTGAGCTGGGATATTATCCCGTGCTCAACTAAGAGTTCCTCGAAGTCTCTGTCGAGGTATTCTCCTCCACGATCCGATCGTAGAGTTTCGATTGTCTTACCTAATTGGTTCTCAACCTCAGCACGATACTCTTTGAACTTTTCAAAGGTATCTGATTTGTGATGCATTAGGTAGACATACCCATATCTTGAATAGTCTTCAATGAATGTGACGAAGTATTCATAACCACCTCGGGCTTTTACATTCATCGGTCCGCAAACGTCCGAATGTATTAGCTTTAGTGGTTGATTGGCTCTTATACCTTTTCCAGAAAAATGTCTCTTGGTCATTTTTCCTTCTAGACAGGACTCACAAACTGGTAAAGTCCCGAGCTTTAACTGGTTTAAGGCTCTGTCCTTTATCAATCTATTTATTCGGTCAAGGTTGATGTGACCAAGTCTAAGATGCCATAGATATGTGTCATCGTGAGAAATCTTTTACCGTTTCGTTTTTGGTTTTTCAACCTTAAACATTTCAGTGTTGAGCAGTGACTTATGCGTTAACGGTCTTAACACATACAAGTTATTTTCTGAGTTTCTTGTGCATATAGTCAATCTATTTCTACCAATAATAACCAAATTGCTATTAAAAGAAATAAAATAACCATCATCCATAACTGTTTACTTAATATTTTATTTAGTTCTTGGGTTTGATGAACGTTTTGATATGTTTTAGTTTATTTTACAGATAAAATAATATTGGGACTTAATGAAATCATTTAGGACGAAATATGGGTCAAATAAGGGCAAAAATTGGACTTGACATATTAATTTTGGAGATTGGAAACTTGAAAGGGCGTTTTAACGAAGTGCAGTTTTGGAAATTCCAGTTTTGTGCATCTGTCGTATTTTGGGCATAACTGTTTACTCCGTTATCGGATTGAGCTGATTCAAGTTATAGATTAAAGAAGACTCAAAGATCTACAGCTTTGAAAGACAAAATAATTTCGAATTCTGAAGATTTCATGCCTGAAATTGATGAACCATCCAGAAGTGTGTTGTGTGTAATTATTAAAGTCACTTTCAATCATTTTCAAAGCAAAAAATAAATTAATAAATAAATAATAAAAATTATCAAATCATCACCAAACATGATAAGAGATTAGTGGAGCAATTAATAATGGATTTGGTGGAGCAATTAGTGGAGCAATTAGTGGAGCAATTAATAATTGATTTGGTGGATGATTTGATGGAGGCAAAATTTTGCCTATAAATACCAAACGATTTCATTTGTAAAATTCATACTTTCTTCTAAGGAATTCCTTAAGAATACTAAGAAGATTGTATCTTGTTTGTTTATTTACAGCTTTCAGTAATTAATTTCCGTTTTCGTAATTTCTTTTCTTTAATTTTCAGTTTTTACTTTCCGCAATTTACTTTTACGCACAATACTTTTCTTTCTTTAATTTTCAATTTTTACTTTTCAGTAATGAGGAGGTAACTCCACTTTACTGGGGTAAAAGGTAAAACTTTTATTACTAATATTTAGATTAATCTCCATTAATTATAACATATAAACTAGTTAAAACCTGACTTAACGAGGATACCGCCATATTGGTCGGTTGGTAATTATTTAAATTGGTTTTAACCTTACTAAACTGGATACCGCCTGATTGGTCGGTTGGTAATTAATTATTATTTGACTTAATCTGGATACCACATATATGGCTGGTTGGTAATTATCTTGCAAAGTTAATATATTATATTAAGGGAAATATCTAAAATAGAAGTAATAAAAGTGGATCATTTTACCTCAGCATTTTCTTTTATTGTACTTTTACTTTATTTACTTTTCAGCAATTTACTTTCAGCATTTACTTTTCAGCAATTTACTTTCAGCTTTTACTTTTCAGCAATTTACTTTCAGCAATTTACTTTCAGCTTTTACTTTTCAATAATTTACTTTCTGCATTTACTTTTCAGCATTTAATTTTCAGTATTTAATTTCAGCATTTACTTTCCGTCATTTACTTTTTAGCAATTTACTTTTCAGCATTTTACTTTATGTCTTTTATTTTATTTAAGTTTTTACTACCCGTAAATATGTGTCGTAACTAAGCCAGTTATCTGGGGTTGTGATGAAATCCAATATCGCCGGTTTATAAGGGGTTATTTTATAGTTTGGGTAATTTAAAGGTTTACTTATTAAGTCTTAAGCTTAATGCGTCTTGTTAATTGGCCACTAATAAGATTGATGTGGTAAATCTAAAATAAACTTGACAAAGGAATTTTAGGTTTCAGCCTTAGACTTAATAGCTCACGATCTTCCTTGAGGATAAATAACCCTTTAATAGATTTCCTTACAGGATAGACATATATCTGTCGGGCGGGGGTAGCCATAATTGGAACTTAAACTTAATGAATCCAGATAATTTGGTTGACATAGACATATGGTTCAATTGGGTTAAACTGGGTATTTGCGTCTGACCATCGACATAGGCTTTTGCATAATTTAGTGTTCCAGGTTAGTAAACCGATTTATTACACAAACATAAAATAACCACTTCATCTTTAAAATGATATTGGAAGAAATCACTTAGATAGTTTTTAATATTGAATTTTCTTAAACCTACATTCGAGCAATTTTATTTACTTGTTTTTAAATTCAAAACTTTCATCATTTCAAATCAATCAATCAACCTGTTAGATACTAGTAATCATTTGACCTCATAAAATTAATAGATTAGGTATTAAGTCCTCGTGGGATCGATACTTTTTATACTACTTGAACGATACGTGCGCTTGCGTTATACGCGTGTGTAAGCACCGGTCAGAGATCAATGGAATTTTTGGCTTCAATAGAGGTGGTTTTTAAAGAGGCAATGGTAGAGGATTCAGTGTTGTTTATCAGATTTGCTTTAAGCCAAACCACTCAGCCATTGAATGCAAGAATAGATTCAATAAAGACTTCTCTGGTTTTGGCAACTATGGTGGTTATGGAAATTTTGATCTCTATGGAAACAATGGTCAAGGTCAGTTTCAAGGAAGCTTTTCTAGCCATAATCCAGGGCCAAATGCTGCATTCATGGCAACACAAGAAGACATTGCTCATCAAGGATGGTTTATTGACAATGGGGCAACACATCATATCAAAAATTATAAGCAGAATCTGATTGACTCCAGAGAGTACTCATGGTAACCAGCAACTCTTAGTTAGAAATAGACGAGGTATACCTATCACTCACATTGGATTTTTGAACTTCAGATCTACTTATACTTACAATCTCTATTTGTTTGATGTCTTGTGTGTGCCTAGGATAACTAATAAACTTCTTTTTGATAACAATATATATATATATATATATTGAATTTGACTCAAGTGCTCATTATATATATATATATATATATATATATATAGCTAGAGGTATTGTTGAAGGAGGCTTGTACAAACTACTGTCTAGTGATGATCACTCATTTACTCAAGCTCTCAAACCAAAGTCAATGCTTTCAATCCTTGACACTAGTAAAGCTGCAGTAAATGTAAATACTTCTTATGCAGTAAACAATTCTTTAGAAACATTTGTAACCGCAAAAACTACAAACTTTGTTTCAGTAAATCTGTTACATAATAGATTTGGTCACCCTCATGAACATGTTTTACAAACTTTATTGGCATCTCAACCTCTTATTTCTTATAATTCAAGTGTTCCTTTTTCAATTTTGTGATGCATGTCAATATGGAAAGATGCATCAGTTGGACATTTCCACTACTGGAATTTCAACTAGGCAACCTTTAGAACTCATTCATGCTTACTTACGGGGTCCTATCTTCATTCTTTCCATGAAATGATATATGTATTACATTTCTTTTGTAAATGATTACACCAGACATGTCTGGATCTTTTCTCTTACTTTCAAATCTGAAGCCCTCCAAATCTTTAAGAGGTTTAAAATTCTTGTTGAAAATCAATTCCATCTTTCTATCACATTTCTTCAAACTGATATGGGGGAGAATTTAAAGTCTTTGAACCTTTTCTTCAGTTTGAATGGATAATATTTAGACATAGTTATCCTCATAACCATCATCAAAATAGAGTAGTAGAAAGAAAGCATCGGCATGTTGTGGAAACAGGTTTAACTTTACTTGCTCAAGCTCAAAGGCCTTTGAAGTTTTGGTGGGAATCATTCCATACAGCAGCATATCTTATTAATAGGTTACCTAGTACAGTTTTCAAGAATCAATCACCCTTTCAAAAGTTTCATGGTCAGTAACCTGATTATCAATTTGTTAGATTATTTGGATGTTCATGTTTCCTTCTCTTAAGGCCCTATAATCAATATAAGCTATATTTTCACTCTAAAAAATGTGTTCTGGTTAGTTTTAGTCCAATTCATAAAGGACACAAATGCTTAGCTTCTGATGGGAAAGTTTATGTTGATAGACTTATACAATTCAATGAAAATGAGTTTCTTTAGAGTTCCTTATTCCCGTAAATCTGAGTCTTCTTCTGGTGAACTTCCTGCTCCTTCTCAAATTACTCTCCAGTGCCTTATTAGATCCTCTACTCTAAACATCATTGACAGTAGCAGTATACAAACTCCATCAGCAGAACCTTAACTAAGTGTCTGCACTGATTCTTTCTCTTCTGGTTCTTCTCAATCAACCTTATCTAAGTATAAGGCAAGACTTGTTGCAAAGGGATTTCATCAGGCCTATGGGGTGGAATTCTTTGAGACATTCAGTCCAGTAGTAAAGCCTTGTACAGTCAGCATTGTCCTAAGTTTGTCTATGAATCATTGGCCTTTAGATAGTTAGATATCTATAATTCCTTCCTAAATGGAGTACTGACAAAAGATATTTGCATGAATTAACCTAAAGGGTTTCTAGATGCTCATCACCCTTCCTATGACAGAAGGTCTGTAAGAATATATTGTGTGTATCCAGGCAACAATCTTGTGTCATGGTCATCAAAGAAACAACATATTGTATCTCGGTCTACAACAGAGTCAAATTATAGAGCTCTTGCTCTAGAAACCTCACAAGTTATGTGGATTGGATACTTATTACATGAACTTAAAGCTTCCCTCAAATCAAATCTAGTATTGAGATGTGATAATAAGAGTACAGAGGCACTTGCTAGCAACCCCAAGTACCATTCACGTACTAAACACTTTGAATTGGATCTTCATTTTGTCCGATATCATATAGCAAAGAAAGAATTGCATGTACCAAGTCATGAACAAGATTTTGATCAGTTTGTTTATCTAAAATCAAAGCTCAACATCCTTCCCATAAGTGGCCGTTAGCTATTTTGTTAAGGAGTTAGTTACAGAATGTTAATAGAAGAAAATTAATTCTGTCACAAAGTTTGTTAAAGAAAACGTGTCGTGCACGTGATATAATGAGTGTAATATAAATAGAACAATGATGTTAGTTTACATTTATCAGAAATATAATAGAAAGTATAGATTCCTCCAATTCTTTTCCTTGCTGTTTTTCTTCTTCAGTTTCTCAGGAAACAAACAACTTTACATTTCTCTAGTGTCTTGACTCTGGACAACTGATGTATATACTAAAATTAATTTGTATTCATTTCACACTGGTTTTTATTTTTAAAATGTTACCTTATTTTTGCTTATCAGATATTTATCTATTTAGGTATTGTTTGGTATAAAGTATTGATTGAGAATATAAACTAACTTGTAAGTATTGTACTGAAAATATAAATTAGCATATAAGCTCACCAAACATTATACCAAACATTACATTATAATCGCATTATGTTCAATGACCCAGGATTAGCCTGCTGAGGGATGTACCGGCTAAGGGCTAAAGGGTCAAATATCACTACTCTATGAAAAGAGTAATGATATTTGTCCTCCTCAATTTATATTACTCTCCCTTACTTTTTAAATAATTTTATTCATTTTCAAAATTACCCTTTTTAAAAATAATTAAAAATAAATATTATCACATCCCTTTCATCACAACATCATCCTTGGAAGATCCCTTATACATGGTGACTGATACTATTCTCTTCACTAAAATAACAAATATAATCTATTTATGAAAAAAAATGTCATCAAATGAAACCAAAGAAAGATGATGATCTTGTTCAGGAATTTAATTCCTCAATGTTCATTTGTTTCCTTGTGGTTATAATTTTGTTGGCTCTAAATCTTCTCCTCTTGGCCGTCATACAAGTTTTAATCTATTTATGTTTTTTTTTTTTTTTTTTCTCTCGAACGATCTTGTGTTGAAAATTTCAAATTTTGCATAATGCTCCGTAATTTACAGAATTTGATAGAGATTCAGGTCATGAACTAGATATGAACGTGGGCTTCTTAAACTTATGACGAAAGAAGCAAAATAAGATAGCAACAAGCACCAAACCTTAATCATCTTTATCAATTATATGAGTGAGTGATGATTGCAAAGAAGGTGCAACCCAGCCAAATGCCAAACCCTAACTATGCTTTGCTACTAAGAGCATCAATGAAGTGTTATTTTTATCAAAAAA
Organism: Zanthoxylum bungeanum; assembly: GCA_019454045.1. Classification (NCBI taxonomy): domain Eukaryota; kingdom Viridiplantae; phylum Streptophyta; class Magnoliopsida; order Sapindales; family Rutaceae; genus Zanthoxylum; species Zanthoxylum bungeanum. Next base: position 8,781 of record SKCR01038542.1, on the reverse strand, counting down.
ACTTAAAAATAGCTCCATAAATAAGTATTTTATCCCATAATGAATTAAAATTCTCAACTCAAAAAATATGTTTCTAATAAAAAACTCAATTTTTTTTCTTCGAAATAGCTTTATTTTTAACCTAAACAGAAGAAGCCGTTTATACGACTTAACATACTATAACTAACGAAATGATATTTACTTGCTTATAGGACTAAATTATTAAAAATAAAAATAAAAATCTTTTATAACTTGATTGTAAAAATACAAAACTTATAAGACTACAAAAATTGATATTCCTACTTTAAAAAATGGTCACATATATGGATAGGTTCCATGATCGGCGTAATCACAGGCGTATAACGCAAGCGCACCTATCGTTCAAGTAGTATAAAAATATCGATCCCACGAGAACTTAATTCATACTGTTGTTATTAATTATTGATACTATTTATTTACAGGTATCTAATTAAGTGGAGAAGGGAATGATCGCTTGATTGGTTGGTTGAGTGTGTATTTGCTGAATAAATAAATAAATAAAAGAAACAAAATAAAATATTAAGGAAAATAAACAAAAGATAAAGATATTTAGGGTCGTGATTCCACACAATATTATTCTAAAGATGAATTGATTCTCATATATATGTGTAATAAATTAGTTTGCTAACCTGGAACACGAAAATATGCAAAAGCCTATGTCGATGGTCAGATGCAAACACCTAAATAACCCAATTAATCATATGTCTATGTTAACCAAGTTACCTGAATTCATTAAGTTCAAGTTCCAATTATAGCTACCCCGCCCGACAGGTATATGTCTATCATGTAAGGAAATCTATTAAAGGGTTATCTATCCTCAAGGAAGATCGTGGGCTATTGAATCTAAGGCTAAAACTTAAAATCTCTTTTCCAAATTCATTTTAAGTTTACCACATCAATCTTATTGGTGATCAGGCAACAAGAAGCATTAAGTTTAAGATTCAATAAACATACTAAAGAATTACCTATAATATAATTAAATCAATTATTAAGCTTATTATTATTGTGTTTCATCACTTCCCTAGAATAAAAATAAAATGATGGGGTTAGGGATTCCACTTTTAGAAATCTCACTTTATTATAATATGGAAATTGTCAGTGTTACCCAATTAAGTTGAACCAGCCATAAATGTGGTGTTATTATTTATCCATAAACCAGCCATATAGGCGGTAATCATCTGTCACCTAAAGACCGACCTATAAGCGGTGTCACATTATGTTATATAATTAAAACCAGCCATTAAGACGGTATCAACTTTTAATCCATATTATTAAATTACAATTTCCATATTATAAATTAAGTGAGATTAATCTACCTTTACTATTTCTAATTTAGAAATCTCCCTTATTATAATATATAAATCTGTGTGATAATTACCAACCGACCATATAGGCGGTATCCTGATTAAGTCAGATTTAATTAATTCTAACCGACCATATAGGCGGTATCCCATTAAGTCAGGTTAAAATCAATTTAATTAAGTTCAACCGACCAATAAGGCGATATCCAATTAAGTCAGGTTTTTAGATAATTTATATATTATAATTGAGGGAGATTAATCTAAATTATAAAAGTAAAAAGCTTCACCCTTCCCCGTCAGTAAAATAACTACTAAACATAAAATAAATAAAAAATAAATAAATAAAATAAATTACTGAAAGTAAAAGTGCATAATTAAAAGTACTGAAAGTAAAAGTGCGTAATTAAAAATGCTGAAAGTAAATAAATAAATTAAAAATGCTTAATTTAAATTACTAAAACTTAAACAAATAAGATACAATCATTAGTCCCTTATTAGGAACTCTAGGAAAGTATGATTTGAGTTCTGAAATCGAGCTGAATTTATAGGCGTCACTGGACTTCACGCGTCGCGACTCGCACAACCTTGCGCATCGCGACTCGCACAACCTTGCCCATCGCGACGCGCTGTTGATGATTGACGCGTGTCACACGGGTTGCGGAGATGGTGACACGTGTCCGGCGGCTGTCGGCATCTGAATTATTGTGCTGACGTGGCGATGATGATTGTCGGCAGCATGTGATGGTGACACATGTCAGACGCACGTTAGCATGATGGATGTGATGATGACACGTGGTAGGCGCATGTTAGAAAATTTGATGATTGTCGGCAACATGTGATGATGACACGTGTCAAGCGCACATTAGCATGATTTGTTGGGATTTTGACACGTGGCAGGCGCAAGTTAGCAAATGTGTATTTTAGCAGACCCCGGCGCACGTTAGCAGTCGCGACGTAGAAATGCTGCACGTCGCGACGCTAAAAAGACAATTTTGCCATTTTTGTCTGTTTTTCACTGTTTTGGCCCTGAATTGCTTCCAGTAAGTCCTTAAACTTTATTTATCTACAAAAAAAACACAAAACACATAAAAATATTCACAAAACTCAAGAAACTATACAAAATATTGAGTTAAATGAGTGGGAAATAGTGATATATTTACCACTCATCACACCCCCAAACCTAATATTTTGCTAGTCCTCGAGCAAAACAACAAAATAAAATAACATAAACATCTTTAAAATAAAACTAAGTCACTTTCATAGGGATCACAGTTGCATTTAGCGTATGCAATAAGCCTTTAAATCCCTAGGTATCCCTAGTGGACGAGTTGTAGTCTCGTGAGGCTTACAGCGACGATACCCACAAACATCAATCTAATGCACACAAAAGCAAAAAGATAATAAAATTAATGCACACAAAAGCAAAAAGATAATAAAACTAATGCACACAAAAGCAAAAATATAATAAAACTAATGCACACAAAAGCAAAAAGACAAGAGAAAATAGAATAAACAAGTTAGTGACTAAACAAGTGAAACTTCTTATCCAAGTTAATAGTTGTTTTATATCTTTCTAAATTATCGAATAAGTAAATTCTCCGATTATTTTTATCATTCTTCGTATACACAACCAACAAAGTATTAATCAGCTCATTGTGCCCACAATATTCATAAGTGTAGATGAAAAATGGGTAATATTTTTGTCCTAAAGTTCTATCAGAAATCACACCTTTTTTTAGCAATGGAATTTTTTTCTGATTTTTTTTTGCGAAAACTAAATAAAGCAACATCTTCAATTCATGTAACGAGCTTTGGGCCAGTGACTCCTAAACCAGTAGGCTTTAGAGCACTAGGTGTTAAGACACCCCTGCGGACTTAATTACTCATATTTCAGATGTCTCTTTTTATATTTATAACATCTTTGATCCATGTAGCAAGCTTTGGGTCAGTGACTCCCAAGTCAGTTGGCTTTAGGGCACTAGGTGTTAAAACACCCTTACGGACTTTATTACTCAGATCTTAGACCCTTTTTTTCCATCACTTTTTTTTAGATGCTTCCTCCAATTAAACTAGAGCACTGAATATTACAAAATTTTCAATTATAACTCATGTTCGTATGTTACCATGTATGTTGATAATACATGTCAACTGAGCATATAAAGATTCATTTTAGTCAGTTTTATGGAGAATTCACAAATTAAATAATTCAAAAGGAAATAAACAAAAATTAACTTGTTACGAAATAGGTTGAGATACGTCTCAGGAGTGGAAATTCCTTACACAGCTATCTCACACCAATTTCACCCGATTAATCAAATTAAAAATACAAAAACACAAAATATTTTTTAAATTTTTATAAAATTTTTAATTTTTTGAATTTTTTTTGAAAATTTTTGACTAAAAATCAAATAAAAACAACACAATAAAAACAAGATACTAGACAACTATTCCCCAAATAAGATACTAGTCACCTATTCCCCTCCCTCAAACATAAATGAGACATTGTCCCCAATGTCTTAAAAAGTAGAATAAGAGTTTAGAATATAGAACCTGGTTAGCTGAGATTCTAAATCTAAAATGAAAATTAAAGGTTAAGATCCAGATTTATCCGATGATTTTTACCACGATCATTATCGGACCTGATTTTCTTTGAAAGGAAATGGTCAATTTGTGGTTCAAAGGCTAAGAGTTGGTCAATTAAATCATGGGCAGTTCTGGCAGTGAAGAAGATATCTTTTACAGGTTTTGACACGAATCCATTTCTCCGGGCATCATCAAGAAACACACAAAGAAAATCATAAAATACATCAGCATTAAACAGTCCAATCGATTTCTGGTGTATGTTCAAGTTCGCCATAGATAATACTGTAAAAATTTCCTCCATCGTGCCCAAGCCTCCTGACAAAGCAATAAAAGCATCGGCACGGTTAATCATTTCAACCAGTCGTTCAGACATACCTGGCACGATCAGTTCCTCTCCATTTGATGGTCCTATAAGATTTGCCTCTGCCAAAGGTTTTGGGATGATTCCCAGAACTTGACTACCTCTTTCCTGTACAGCCTTTGAAACGATCCTCATTAGTCCAAGATTGTCACCGCCATATACTAAGTGCATATTCCTTTCAGCAATGACTCTACCCAATTCTTGTGCTGCCGTAACGAATTCTGGTTTAGAACCAACACTAGTTCCGCAAAACACACAGATGTTTACAACTCGTCTTCTTGAAGTTGCTTCCATTTTTTTTATGTATTTCTTTCTCAAATCTGAATGCCTTCAATAGTGCAATGATGAGTTGAATTTATAGAACCTGAAAAAGGTGAGTAATAATAGCACTAGTATCTTCCCAAGGACGATTCTTAGCTAAACAATAAAAGAAATCGTGAAAGGTCAAAAAATCTGGATCCTGTCTGCGAAAATAAAGATAATTACAACAGAAAAATAAATCAAAGCAATTATTAAGGCAACGGAATTGTGTACGCAATACGCCACTCGTTTGGTATATAAATTCATTAGGATGCGTCTCAAGAATTCATTCTTTACTCAGCCATCACTAATGAGTTAGCTCTTATCTTTGTGATTGTCAAACATCATTCCTTCATGTTTTGATGTGCCTTAAATGCTCTATTTGTGTTTTTCCCTGAAAATATCACACAAAATTAAAAACTCTACAACATGTATACACAAAATATGAAAACAGAAATTACAATAAATTGCATGGGTTACCTCCCTGCTAGCGCTAAATTTTTCGTCTTCAGCCAGACGTGACTGAATTCCATCTTTCAAAGAGGTTTCAGCGTGGTTTTGGATGTCCGATTAAAGACAATCCCGTGAGCGTTGCTTTTGAAGGGTCTCTTCCAACGGTAAAATGGCAAAAATAATTTTGTCTCATCCAGTGTTTGTGCCATCTTTTTAAACTTTGTCGCTCCAGATGTTCCTGAAAAGAAAGAAAGAAAATCAGGAGGTCTCGTATGGTGCTTGACTTTGAATGAAAGTTCCATTCTGTCAAGCGTTTGGGTGGTATTTTTAATTTGTACTCCCCAAAACAGTGATGCTTCCCCTGAATGCATGTTTTTGGGTGGTATTTTTAATTTGTACTCCCCAAAACAGTGATGTTTCCCCTGAATGCATGAAATCGTCAATATGGTCAGACATTTGCTCCTCCATTTGCTCAGCTTCTTGCTCCACCTTTTCTTCACATATGTATTTTAAAATTTCTGTATTCAGTTCTTTATCTGTCATTTGTGAAATGCATGCTCTATAAGTGTCAACCTGAGGATGTAAATAGATGTCTAATTTTAGGTCTTTATCCTCTGATATGACTGGCTCAGGTAGATATTTTTCAAACATTTGTGCAATGCATCTCCAAGATCTTCATTTTGAGGATACATAATTTCATCCTCAGTTTTTGTTGGCACAAATAGCTCTACTTCTTTATCCTCGTCAGAGTCCGAATAATAAAAATCAAATCGAGACTTTGTTGGTTCGGGCTCCTGAACTGATACTTCAGATTCCTGATACTGCTCAACCTCCTCCTCTGCTAAAGTGTCATCATGAGATGTTTGGTATTCGAAGGCTTCATCAATGTCATCTGCTTTGTGAGATGTGTAATTCAGGTTTTCTGTTAAATGTCTGATTTGATCTGTCATTCTCTGTATGAATTCCGCTTGACTCTGAAATTGTGCATGAATTTGAGCTTCCCGTTCCTCGAACCAATCTTTGAGCATGTGAATCATCTGATCTTCCTCTGCTGGTTCTGGTTCTTGATAAAGATCAAAGGTTGATGGTGGATACGATGGAGAGTAAGGTTCAGTGAAACATGCTGGTTCTTCGTACCTTGAAGGATTCTGATAAATTTGCCACCCTGAATTGTAGTAGTGGTTTATGCTCGGGTGGTTACCATCACATATCTCACATCTCCCCCTTGCGTTCTGTTGAGAAAATTTATTATTGAATGGTTCTGACATCCAAGGATAGCTATTGGGCTGGACAACATGCCTCAGAAAACCGGACTGCTGCTCCCTGATTTGGGGTGTATCTTTACCTCGTAAAACTCGTAATTCCTTTATCACCCAATTAAGATCCATGTCAACTACCTGAAAAACAAAAGAAGGAAATAAAAATTACAGATAAAGAGAAAATTAGATACAAGTAAATTAGATAGCTACAAAATTAATAACTCAAGAAAAATAAGTCCCCGACAAAGGCGCTAAAAACTTGACCGGTGCGTAATCACACGCGTATAACGCAAGTGCACGTATCGTTCAAGTAGTATAAAAATATTGATCCCACGAGGACTTAATTCCTACTGTTGTTATTAATTATTGATACTATTTATTTACAGATATCTAATTAAGGGGAGAAGGGAATAATCGCTTGAGTGGTTGGTTGAGTGTGGATTTGCTGAATAAATAAATAAATAAATAAAAGAAACAAAAGAAAATACTAAGGAAAATAAACAAAAGATAAAAATATCTAGGGTCGTGATTCCACACAATATTATTCTAAAGATGAATTGATTCTCATATATATGTGTAATAAATTAGTTTGCTAACCTGGAACACGAAAATATGCAAAAGCTTATGTCGATAGTCAAATGCAAACACCCAAATAACTCAATTAATCATATGTCTATGTTAACCAAGTTACCTGAATTCATTAAGTTCAAGTTCCAATTATGGCTACCCCCGCCCGACAGATATATGTCTATCCTGTAAGGAAATCTATTAAAGGGTTATTTATCCTCAATGAAGATCGCGAGCTATTGAATCTAAGGCTAAAACCCAAAATCTCTTTTCCAAGTTCATTTTAAGTTTACCACATCAATCTTATTGGTGATCAGGCAACAAGAAACATTAAGCTTAAGATTCAATAAATATACTAAAGAATTACCTATAATATAATTAAATCAATTATTAAGCTTATTATTATTGTGTTTCATCACTTCCATAGAATAAAAATAAAATGATGGGGTTAGAGATTTCACTTTTAGAAATCTCACTTTATTATAATATGGAAATTGTCAGTGTTACCCAATTAAGTTGAACCAGCCATAAAGGTGGTGTTATTATTTATCCATAAACCAGCCATATAGAAGGTAATCATCTGTCACCTAAGGACCGACCTATAAGCGGTGTCACATTATGTTACATAATTAAAACCAGCCATTAAGGCGGTATCAACTTTTAATCCATATTATTAAATTACAATTTCCATATTATAAATTAAGTGAGATTAATCTACCTTTACTATTTCTAATTTAGAAATCTACTTTATTATAATATATAAATCTGTGTGATAATTACCAACCGACCATATAGGTGGTATCCTGATTAAGTCAGATTTAATTAATTCTAACCGACCATATAGGCGGTATCCCATTAAGTCAGGTTAAAATCAATTTAATTAAGTCCAACCGACCAATAAGGCGGTATCCAATTAAGTCAGGTTTTTAGATAATTTATATATTATAATTGGGGGAGATTAATCTAAATTAAAAAAGTAAAAAGCTTCACCCTTCCCCAGCACTAAATTAACTATTAAACATAAAATAAATAAAAAGCAAATAAATAAAATAAATTACTGAAAGTAAAAGTGAATAATTAAAAGTGCTGAAAAGTAAAAGTGCGTAATTAAAAATGCTGAAAGTAAATAAATAAAATAAAAATACTTAATTTAAATTACTAAAACTTAAACAAACAAGATACAATCCTTAGTCCTTTATTAGGAACTCTAGGAAGGTATGATTTGAGTTCTGAAATCGAGCTGAATCTATAGGCGTCCCTGAGCTTCATGCGTCGCGACGCGCACAACCTTGCGCATCGCGATGCGCCGTTGATGATTGACGCGTGTCACGCGGGTTGCAGAGATGGTGACACATGTCTGGCAGCTGTCGGAAGCTGAATTATTATGCTGACGTGGCGATGATGATTTTCGACAGCATGTGATGATGACACGTGTCAGACGTGTTAGGGTTTTTAAGGGGGAATATCGGTAACGCAGAGGAATCACGGAAAATCAAAATTTTCCGATTTCAAAACTTTTTTCTCAGATCAATCAAATAAACTTATTTATTTAATTATCCAATTATCAAATTCTGAAAAATTACACAAGAGATCAAATATCTTGGTAATTACCGAATTGCCCCAAAACTTTGTAAATTGATTATTTTAGTCCAAAAGTTAGGGGTGGGCATTATCGGATTCAGATCGGATCGGACCGAATCCGAATCCGATCTGAAATACCCAGGGCTGTTTGATTAGTTCGGATCGAATCATCTTATCGAACTCGATCCGATCTGATCCGATAATTATCGGATCGGATCGGATCGGATTGGTTCGATCCGAATTCGAATCTGATCGAATCGGACCGAATCGATACAAAATCATCCTATTTCGGATCGAATTGGTCCGATCCGATCCGAATTCGGTGGGTTTGAGTCAAAAAAATCGAGCGGATCGGATA
>SKCR01038541.1:0-62371 GCA_019454045.1 Zanthoxylum bungeanum | reverse complement strand
CCTCGAGGCACCGCCACATATTTTTAAACATTGGTCCCAGCAAGGGGTGTTTGATTAAGTGAATAAGCCTCCAAGGGGCACAAGCGCACAAATTACACTCCTAAAGGTTATAAAAGCTAAAAGATAAAAAATATGATCGTTTGAGTCTTCATTTGATCGGGCTTTTCTCTCTGTACGAGTGAGCTTTTATAGTGAAACTTGTAAACTGCTTGGGCGGTCCCAGTATCTTCCTGCAGCTGTTGGATCGTGCCTTCAACCGTTGGGCTGTGCGTCTCAACTGCTTGATCGTGGGTTGAGCTTTTATAGTGAAGCTTGTAAACTGCTTGGGCGGTCCCAGTATCTCCCTGTAGTTGTTGGATCGTGCCTGTAACCGTTGAGCTGCATGTCTCAACTGCTCGGTTGTGGAGGGAAAATCATCCAACTGCTGCGATCGTGGAAGCAACTGCATCATGCATTTTCGTCTTAACAGCTAATTTGGTCGTCTTAAGCTCTTCGTCGCTCATCGCTCCATCGTTCTTCCTCCCTTCGTTCTTTCCTTCGTCTTAGGGCGATTTCGTTCCAGGGTGCCTAGAATTTCCTCTGTCAACAATTGTCCCCCAAATTTACCTTGATTGAACCGGAAGTGAAGATCGAGGTAAATTTTTCGGTCTTCCATCGACGAAAGGCGTATAGATCGGAATGATAGAAACTTGTATGGTCATTCCTCTTCGCCCTCGATCAGCCCATCACTCGGCCAATCCTTTAGTCCAGAGAATCTGTGGATCAGGCTCTCTGCACTCCCCACGTAGAGAAGCTGAGGCCAGCCGTTGTCAACGAGCGTAACCCATCCGCAATCGGGAGGTGCAGTACCTTCCACAAAGAGGACCCTGGACAATTGTCGCTAACGGACGCAGCCCATCCACAACATTACATTTCATTTTACACCTTAAGCCGTGTGGATGGCCGTTAGTAAATCCTTTTACATTCCATTTTACACCTTACTAAAAGGAAGCTTCCATTTCTGAAGGCCTATGTAGCATGCAGATCTTTACTTTTCCGACTCTGTTCTGCTTTTCCCGATCTCTTCTTTTTCATCTTAGGGAGTCCGCTTGGTTACGGAGGGCCAAGCTTCGATGTTTTGAGTAAGGTTGGCCCTTAAATGGGCAGTTGGAGACCTTGCAAGTTACTTCTTCAACCTCTCTTTTTATACACTCCCAAGCCATGATAATGTTCTCACGTGAAGGGCTTTTCCATGTGTTACCTGACCGATTGGGGGCTCTCTGCCCTAGCTCGGGTTTTTTGCCGAAAGTAAGCATGCGGCTTGATGGTATTGTCACATCAACTCTACTTTTCTTATGTCACGGGTATCAATAGTGGTGATAACCTGGACGATGTTTCTTGGGGGATGCTTATGCTTACACCTGTACTTGGCCGATCTAATGAAGGCCGATGTTAAAATGCCGAGGTTTGGTTGATCTATCGAAGGCCGATATTGGGGATCAGCCAATTCAGTGGCCGACGCTGAGTGTGTGATGGGCCCGAGGGAGAAGTGCTTGCCCTGCAGTTGATTGGGCCGCCTTTTTATAGTCCTATGCGAACCCATCACTTCTACAATAAATGCATGACTCTTCCCAACGTGTTTCATCATGAGGCCTAATGAAGAGCCTTTTTTTACGTCATTTCTGTTTCTCCTTTCGTAGCATGTCATTTTTGCAGCGAATTGTATTCTAACACCTGTTTGGGGCGATCCTTCATTCTTTTTGTTTTCCCGCCGTTTCCATCCCTCGAAAATTCGGGTTGCGACACTTGTCCCTGTTGGACAGTTATGACCCATAGCATCACTATTTGTACAGATCATGGTGTTGTACAAATTAACTATGTGACATAGGAAATTGCTCTTCTATCATTTGTAATTAGATTACCAAGATGTATAAATGATAAAAGGTCCATATGATTAGTTCCTGGATTGAGATGATATGAGACAGTATCAATCCATAAAGGTTTAATCATTAAATATCTCTAGTCGTAGTATTATCGAGATTGGACATCGATAATGCGGAATAGACTAGTATTACACTTGTGCGCGTTGTGGGAGCATAACGGCATAGTTCTCATATATTTGGGTATAGGATACTCATGCAAGTGTAGTAGGAGGTTGTGTTTTACCGATGGTACGGAAAATAGCTTCGTTCTGGATAGACCCCTCGGAATTCCATTGGTAGTATTACTATGTGTCTATGGAAGTCTGAATCAGGGTAGGTGTATTTGATCTTAACCTGAGACTTGCACCGCTAATACTTCCGACAATCAATGTACTTTGGTTTTGGTCGTCCAGGGTTTTAACAGGTTCTGTGTACGCCTCTTCTGGGTATATTGAGAATCGTAGTGTATTGGGTGTGATGTCGAGATGGAAGTATCACTCCAGTAATAGTGGAGATGATGATCACGTAGGATACGGAACTGGTTCTCTTATATGCTGCAGCTATCGGGATATTATGACTAGGTCATGTTTATCCGATTAAAGAGACTAGTTACTAGAGATCCGATATGTGCTTCGTACGGGGCAGACACATTTCCAGCCCCAGGCCTTGCACGTGACATCAGATACTGGATCGAAATACGCAATACTACGTATACTACGCCTGATACAGATCACATATTCCAGTAAGAATATTTCTGGAGAATTGGGTAGGCATGGCGCTTTGCTAGAAGCCAATCTTGTCTTGTAAATCGGTAAAAATGTAGTACTAGGTACTTACGTGTTCGGATAGTCCGACGACCGGATTTACTGCCAACATATCCGGGGATCTCATGGGTCGCTTCCCGAAAATTCACCGATGACGTATGACTCACACTTTATTAATCTGGGATTAATTAGATGAGAGAATTAATCTGGGATTAATTACGGAGATATTTTATCTACGATAAAATATTATTTAAAAGAGAGAGAACGATTAATTTGGAATTAATCGATAAAATAATATATTCGATATATTATTCGAAATTGGATTTCGACGCGGAATTAAATTTAGAATTTAATTCGGGCGAACGAGTTAATTTAGAATTAATTCGTTAACGACGTGAATAGTAATTTTGCTAGGCAAAGTTATTTAATTAAATTAGATTTAATTTCGTCGCCACGGAAAATTTGTTAATTTGGAATTAGCGAACCCGAGCCCGAGAGTGTTTGCGGGCGCATTGCGAATTTAAGTGCGGCCTACAAGTTACATCAAGCGTCAAATCACTAGCCAATCGATTGATGTGATGTCTAGCCACTTTGAGTGATTTGACAACTTGTCATTGTGATTGATGGTGGTTGTTGGATGGCTTTAATGCCAATTACCAAATTCAAGTTTGGTATATATTTTGACTTTTGTTTTCGAAACAAATTAATCAACACATTTCTCTCTTTCTCTTCCTCTCTCTCACGCCCAAGGGGCATTTCTTCTTCTATTTTTTCTGGTTTCTGCCGAGACTTGAAGGAGAAGAAAGGGAAATTTTGTGGCAAATTTTCCGGAGTGCTAGCACACATACGGGGTCTTGCGAAGGTGATAGGGAACTAATTTCGTGAGCTTGGAGCTTGAGATCATCCATGGCCGAAAATTTGGAAAACACAAAAAGCCCACTGCCGTGAGCCACCATGGAGGGGAGCTTGAAGTTTTTGTGTTCGTCACATCGCTCAATCGATCATTGTAAGTATTCCGCAACTTCTTTGATGTATTCACATGAGTTTCATTGCTTGATTTGATCCTTGGGACCTTAGAGAAACCCAACAATGGTATCTTGAGCCAATTGAGCATGAAACTTGAACTTAGGGTTAAAATTGGGTAAATTGAATTTGAGCATGATTTGATAAAATTCTTTGATTGAGTATGCTTGAATGATGTTTAATTGAAGTTGTATTGGATCAATTTCATGAAAAGTTGATTGGATCAATTTTTGCCCAATAATTTGCCTTGGCCGAGAGGTACATGAACCTAATTGTCATGGTATTTTGTGTTTTTGATCATTGGATGAGTTGGAAAACATTGGGTAATGTTGATTGTGGATTTAATTGGATTGAAACCGAATCGGACATAAATTCCCCCAAAATGTCGAGACTAGTGTAGCATGGAAAATGATTGATTTTTGATTAAAATGTGTTGGACATGTTTTGATGTTAATGAGCATAAATAATTGTACAAATTTGTGTTTTGGAAATGTTAATTTGGGTAATTAATTATGGCATACACTTTAATTAATTAATTGTGAAATTTGGAATTTTGTAAGTTAATTAATTGGGCTTATTTTGGAATTGGGCCTTAAAAGTTGTAATTGGGCTTTAATGGGCTTGGTTGTACCAAGATTGGTTTAGGCTAAATTAGTTGGATCCAATTGGGCCCAAAACCATATCCATAAAGTCCAATTATGACTAATAGACCTTTAAATTTTAATTGGGCCTAATGGGCCTAAATTAGTTTCTTGGCATATAAGGGTGATTCCTTAAATGGGCTTTGGTATTTGGGTTTGACCCATATTGACCAAAAGTCCATGCCTTAAGAAATTAATTAAAAGCCCATTGGACTTTAATTAAATTAACATTGGATGTTAATCGGGCTTTGAGACCCGTAACGATTAGATTTGGAATCCAAGTCGTAAAGGTACATTAATAAAGTGTAATATTTAATTTGGAATTAAATAAATGAATTAGTATTAAATGCAAATTAAATTGGATTTAATGTTGTAGTTTAATTTAATTCAATAATTCGTACTTTGAGTACTTATTCGCAAAACGAGTTTGACTCGCGCAAAATCAAATCGTTGTTTGAACATTGGATGATCATTAAATTCAGATTAATTAATTGGATTAGATTGATTGATAACATGCTTATGTGAATACATGGTTGCGATGCATGAATAATGTATATCGGATTAATATTAGACGGGTGGGCAATTTTGGAAATTGTTGTAATAAATTTAGAATTTATTAATTGGACCTGCGTGTCCAGCCTAATACCTCCTTACTCTTTGTATTTCTCTTCTAACTTATTCCCCTCAGTGTAAATGAGGTTTCTTTAGAAGTGTTATGTAACGGGTAGAAGTAATACATGTGCTAGCGGGAGAGAGGAAAGTGAGAGATTCATTATAGGAAAAATGTGTGTTAAAAGTATCCATCCGCATATCATTATTATTTTATTTATACGCGCCTTATTATGTGTTTAGAATGCATGCTTAAGGGTGTATGATGATGAGACCTAACAAAGATAATTAATTGGTTGCCAATTGCACGCGAAAAACCTTCAACATCATATTAAGCGTTTTTCCTTCCATTGAGTGATTCTTACTCAAGATCCAAGACTGGCATTGGTTTGTTGGCCAAAGTCAAGACCTTTGTCCGTCGAGGATGTGTTTGAATCATGATTCATGAAGGCTTTGTTCCATATTGGTGTCTTGTCCAAGTTGTGATTTGTTGGCCAAAGTCAAGATCACTTGTTCATCGACATTGATTACGAAGTTTTCCATGGTCAATGGGTTCCGCTTAACTGGGATCACTAAGTTCGTTGTGCCAAAGCCAAGGCTTAGTTGATTCAAAGGAAAAAGGTTAGGGAATATATTGGATATATTGGCATATATAAGATATATGTTTCGGACTTGGATGTCCACCTACTGGATCTAGGAATTAGATGGGATCCAATTGATCTTAGAGATCTACCTAGTTAATTATCATACAATATATTGGCCAAAGTCAAGATTGTGTTATTTAACGGGATCCTAGCCCACTAGGAAACAAGGTTTTTCGAGTACTCAACAGAGGGTTAGAGGCTCGCCGAAAAATAGTGGGAGGCAAGTATTAAATTTGCAATATTCGTTTAGTTACTTGCCATACGCGCTCATTTCAAATATTTCGTCAAATAAATTATTTATTAGTTGGACTAATATTTAATCGTTGTTTTAAAACAGTTGGACTGTATTCAAACTATTTCATTTATAGTTGATTATATAATTGGATTATAGTAATCAATATATTTGAATTAACCATTTCAATTAATAGTTGATTTTATAATTGGATTATAGCAATCAATATAATTGAATCTAACCTATTAAATTATAGTTGATTATATAGTAAGACTATAATAATCATTATAATCTATAGTACCTAAAATCGTTGATTGGATAGTTGGACTATAGCAATCAAGATAATTGAAAGATTAGTGTTTAAAACATAATCCTGGGTGAAAATGTATTTAAACGACTTTAATTTTCAAATTGGGAATAAAACTTCAGGATAGTCCTGAAAACAAAGAAGTTACTTTATTTGATAAAATAACATCTTAGGCCTAATCCCGGAGTTAAGCAAATAGTAGAACATGATCTTTGGAAAGATTCATGCGATGATAATTTTAGTGCTTAATCCATTATGCTTGCCAAATACTCCTTCATTTCTTAATCAGAACTAAGGATTAGATCCTTATAGTATGATATTGAAATTGAAGGATCTTCATAGATCTATCCTTAGATCTTAGAAGAACTAAATTGCAATAATAAACTCTTGGAGAGTTAATGCTATTCTCAAGGAGATAAAGTCAAAGTTTGCAATAAGGCAAGAAGCGCAAGGCGCATCTTACTTCGATATTCTAGAAGGCCAAGGCTTGGCTAAAGGCTTCTGGGGTGTGGAAAAGGGCAAAGGCAAATTCATTATAATCTTCTGGGAAGAAAAATGACATCCAAGAATGTCTGCCTAAATTGTGGTAAACGGGGACACGGAAGCGTGACTGCCGTATGGACAAGGCAGACATGAAGGAACTGAAGACGGTGCAAAGCTCCGACTTCAAATATGTTTGTCATAAGCATGTTCACAGCTAGTATTAAAATTGGATTTTAGATACTGGATGTGATACATATATATGTACTGGTGTGCAGAATCTGCTATGAGCAGGAGACTGACTTCAGTTTAGATTTATCTACGAATAGGAAACGGGACGACAGTCGCTGTTTTAACCGTAGAGGCCTAAGTTTAGGAATTACCCTTTGGGTGTGTAATTAAATTAGGAAACTGTTTCAATGTAACTAGTTTGACTAGAAACATTATCTCTATATCAGGGTTTAACCCGTTACGGGTATACCTTTATATTCTAGAACACTAAAGTGTTTTATTATATAAAGATGATATTGAGATAAACCCATTAGATGTGAATAACAGTATTTATATTTTGAATATAAATAAATCTCATACATATGACATGACAAACTAATAGCTCGAACTGAATAAATCAGTTGAGACTTATAAATGGCATTGATGTCTGGGACACAATTAAACAAGACTCGTATATCCACACTTTCGAAGAGTGGATACTAGGACAGATTTGATTTCATTCAAATAATGTCTACGAATATAGTTTATTAGGCAAAGTGCCTATAACACCTTTACTTGGTAAAAGTGTAAGTGTCACCGATCTGTTAGCCCTTGTTCATAGTGACCTAAGTGGGCCCATGTCTAGCTAGGCTAGAGATGGATATGAATATTTCGTGACCTTTACGGATGTGGCATCGCGTTATGGTTATGTGTTTCTTTTGAAACACGAATCGGAAACTTTTAGAGTTTCGACACGAAATAGACAAACAGATCGGCTAAAGTGTAAAACCATCACGGTTGGACCATGATGAAAATACTTAAGCAATAAGTTTCTTATATACTTGAAAGAGTATAGTATTCTTTCAATGAGGACTCCTCTCGGAACACGTCAGTTTGACGATGTGTCTGAACGGATAAACCGAATTTTGTTGGACATGATAAAGTTAATCTTGAGTCGCTCTGAGCTACCATTTCCTTCAACGGATACGCATAAACAGTGCAGAACTTATTTAGAATAAGGTTCCATAAAAATCTGTTAGACATAAATTCATATTAGATATGAACAGGAAAGAAACTGGGTTTTCTCATTCCTGAAGATTTGGGTATGCTAGGCATATGTTTGGATGATACCAAACTGGAATCCAAATCGGATAAGTGCCTAATTGTGGGTTATCCTAGGGAAACCAAAGTATAGTACTTATACATCTCACTAGAGAACAATGTAATTGTTGCTCGCCATGCGGTTTTCCTAAGAGGAATACCGATATGCAGTGGTAAGTGGGAGGAAAGTAAAACTCGATAAAAATCGGAGTAATACTATTTCAGGAACCGACTCCTTAATGGAACACAAATAGTTCATCAATGATGAAACTATACCAATAATCTTCGAATACACAAGAACCACGTAAGTCGGAGAGTCAGAAAACAACCTGGGGTATGGGTTTCTGATCTCACCTCATAAAGATGTCAATCTTATTGAGGAATACGAACTGACTACGTATGAGGAAGTGATACAAGATATCGACTCCCTATTATGGCAAAGTGTCATGATATCCAAAATGGATTCCATGTATACCAACCAAGTTTGGATACTAGTTGTTGTACCGTAAGGCATTGTGTCTATTGGTACTATATAAGTCTTCAAGGAAGACATACATGGATGGCAACATACCAACGTACTAAGCTGGGCTTGTAGCGAAAAGGTATACCAACAATGTGTCGATTACGATGAAACCTTTTAACTGTTGCCATGGTTAAATCCATTTGGATAATGCTTACTTTTGCTGCATGTTTCACTTATGAAATATGGCAGCTGGAATGCCAAAATCGCTTTCCTTAACGGAAACCTTTATCGTACCAAAACTAGCAAACAAGGTTTGCGGGTAATTCGATCCATGGGTGGATTGAAGCAAGCATTGCATTCTTGGAATTATCGTTTTGATGTAATCATAATGGTATATGATTTAATTCAAAACGAAAATGATTCTTGTGTATATAAGAAGGTTAGTGGGAGAGCACTGACAGTGAAAGTCCTAAATAATGATAATATGTCATTTCTTGGAAATGATATTCCCATAAATACAATCGGTGAAAGCTTGGATTTCAAGACAATTCTCCGTATAATTCTTAGGAGAAACAACCTTTATTCTAGGAATAAAGATCTACTGGGATAGATTTAAAGTTGTTAGCACTCTCCGAGAACTCGTACATTGAAATAAATGTACGCGACCTGGTGTCTCATACGCTTTGAGCATATGGAGTCACAATCGGGCCAATCCAAGTGATGGTCACTGGATTGATGTTAAGAACATCCTTTAGTATCTTAGAGGAACTAAGGATGCCTTCTTATACTATAGAGAAGGTGAACTTGAAGTGTAGGTTCACCATTGCAAGTTTCCTAACCGACAATAACGACTATAAGTCGTAAGAACGGTACTATAAAGTTTGAATAACGGAACAGTGAGCTGGAAATCTTCCAAGCAAGATACTGTTACCGAATAAACAACAAAAATGGATTATTGCTGCAGCTGAGGCAGTAATAGAAGCCTTTTGGATCGATAATATTCCTAATCAGATTAGGAGTAGTTCTGTTAGTAGCTGAGCTAGGCTACAGTGTAGGCTAAAGAATTAATGGTCTCATCAACGATCCAGATAAATACTTCAAATATTCATCTGATTCGTTCGGATCATACATCGTGCCGATGTGATGATTGAATAAATCGCATCAGATGGTAGTCATGCAAATCCGCTGACGAAAGTATTTCCTCATCAGATGGTAGTCATGCAAATCCGCTGACGAAAGTATTTCCTCAGCAGAAATTTGAGTGAACCGTACATAATTCAGGTGTAGGACACTTGAGTGATTGACTATGTGCCAAGTGGGAGATTGTTGGACAGTTATGACCCATAGCATCACTATTTGTACAGATCATGGTGTTGTACAAATTAACTATGTGACATAGGAAATTACTCTTCTATCATTTGTAATTAGATTACCAAGATGTATAAATGATAAAAGGTCCATATGATTAGTTCCTAGATTGAGATGATATGAGACAGTATCAATCCATAAAGGTTTAATCATTAAATATCCCGACTCTGTTCTGCTTTTCCCGATCTCTTCTTTTTCATCTTAGGGAGTCTGCTTGGTTACGGAGGGCCAAGCTTCGATGTTTTGAGTAAGGTTGGCCCTTAAATGGGCAGTTGGAGACCTTGCAAGTTACTTCTTCAACCTCTCTTTTTATACACTCCCAAGCCATGATAATGTTCTCACGTGAAGGGCTTTTCCATGTGTTACCTGACCGATTGGGGGCTCTCTTCCCTAGCTCTGGTTTTTTGCCGAAAGTAAGCATGCGGCTTGATGGTATTGTCACATCAACTATACTTTTCTTATGTCACGGGTATCAATAGTGGTGATAGCCTGGACGATGTTTCTTGGGGGATGCTTATGCTTACACCTGTACTTGGCCGATCTAATGAAGGCGATGTTAAAATGCCGAGGTTTGGTCGATCTATCGAAGGCCGATATTGAGGATCAGCCAATTCAGTGGCCGACGCTGAGTGTGTGATGGGCCCAAGGGAGAAGTGCTTGCCCTGCAGTTGATTGGGCCGCCCTTTATAGTTCTATGCGAACCCATCACTTCTACAATAATGCGTGACTCTTCCCAAGTGTTTCATAATGAGGCCTAATGAAGAGCCTTTTTTTACGTCATTTCTGTTTCTCCTTTCGTAGCATGTCATTTTTGCAGCGAATTGTATTCTAACACCTGTTTGGGGCGATCCTTCATTCTTTTTGTTTTCCCGCCGTTTCCATCCCTCGAAAATTCGGGTTGCGACACTTGTCCCTGTTGGACAGTTATGACCCATAGCATCACTATTTGTACAGATCATGGTGTTGTACAAATTAACTATGTGACATAGGAAATTGCTCTTCTATCATTTGTAATTAGATTACCAAGATGTATAAATGATAAAAGGTCCATATGATTAGTTCCTGGATTGAGATGATATGAGACAGTATCAATCCATAAAGGTTTAATCATTAAATATCTCTAGTCGTAGTATTATCGAGATTGGACATCGATAATGCGGAATAGACTAGTATTACACTTGTGCGCGTTGTGGGAGTATAACGGCATAGTTCTCATATATTTGGGTATAGGATACTCATGCAAGTGTAGTAGGAGGTTGTGTTTTACCGATGGTACGGAAAATAGCTTCTCTCTGGATAGACCCCTCGGAATTCCATTGGTAGTATTACTATGTGTCTATGGAAGTCCGAATCAGGGTAGGTGTATTTGGTCTTAACCTGAGACTTGCACCGCTAATACTTCCGACAATCAATGTACTTTGGTTTTGGTCGTCCAGGGTTTTAACAGGTTCTGTGTACGCCTCTTCTAGGTATATTGAGAATCGTAGTGTATTGGGTGTGATGTCGAGATGGAAGTATCACTCCAGTAATAGTGGAGATGATGATCACGTAGGATACGGAACTGGTTCTCTTATATGCTGCAGCTATCGGGATATTATGACTAGGTCATGTTTATCCGATTAAAGAGACTAGTTACTAGAGATCCGATATGTGCTTCGTACGGGGCAGACACATTTCCAGCCCCAGGCCTTGCACGTGACATCAGATACCGGATCGAAATACGCAATACTACATATACTACGCCTGATACATATCACATATTCCAGTAAGAATATTTCTGGAGAATTGGGTAGGCATGGCGCTTTGCTAGAAGCCAACCTTGTCTTGTGAATCGGTAAAAACGTAGTACTAGGTACTTACGTGTTCGGATAGTCCGACGACCGGATTTACTGCCAACATATCCGGGGATCTCATGAGTCGCTTCCCGAAAATTCACCGATGACGTATGACTCGCACTTTATTAATCTGGGATTAATTAGATGAGAGAATTAATCTGGGATTAATTACGGAGATATTTTATCTACGATAAAATATTATTTAAAAGAGAGAGAACGATTAATTTGAAATTAATCGATAAAATAATATATTCGATATATTATTCGAAATTGGATTTCGACGCGGAATTAAATTTAGAATTTAATTCGAGCGAACGAGTTAATTTAGAATTAATTCGTTAACGACATGAATAGTAATTTTGCTAGGCAAAGTTATTTAATTAAATTAGATTTTATTTCGTCGCAACGGAAAATTTGTTAATTTGGAATTAGCGAACCTGAGCCCGAGAGTGTTTGAGGGCGCACTCGCATTGTGAATTTGAGGGCGGCCTACAAGTTACATCAAGCGTCAAATCACAAGTCAATCGATTGATGTGATATCTAGCCACTTTGAGTTATTTGATAACTTGTCATTGTGATTGATGGTGGTTGTTGGATGGCTTTAATGCCAATTACCAAATTCAAGTTTGGTATATCTTTTGACTTTTGTTTTTGAGACAGTCCCAGCAAGGGGTGTTTGATTAAATAAATAAGCCTCCAAGGGGCACAAGCGCACAAATTACAGTCCTAAAGGTTATAAAAGCTAAAAGATACAAAATATGCTCATTTGAGTCTTCATTTGATTAGGCTTTTCTCTCTGTACGAGTGAGCTTTTATAGTGAAACTTGTAAACTGCTTAGGCAGTCCCAGTATCTCCCTGCAGCTGTTGGATCGTGCCTTCAACCGTTGGGCTGCGCGTTTCAACTGCTTGATCGTGGGTTGAGCTTTTATAGTGAAGCTTGTAAACTGCTTGGGCGGTCCCAGTATCTCCCTGCAGTTGCTAGATCGTGCCTGTAACCGTTGAACTGCGTGTCTCAACAGCTCGGTTGTGGAGGGAAAATCGTCCAACTGCTGCGATCGTGGAAGCAACTGCATCATGCATTTTCGTCGTAACCGCTAATTCGGTCGTCTCAAGCTCTTCGTCGCTCTTCACTCCATCATCCTTCCTCACTTCGTTCTTTCCTTCGTCGTAGGGCAATTTCGTTCCCGGGTGACTAGAATTTCTTCTGTCAACACATAATGTTGGAATTAGTTAGGTGTTGGAATTAGTTATGTAGTGTGTAGTTGGTAGTTATGGTGTTTTGTATTTAATATGGTAGTTAATATGATAGTTGTGTATTTAATATGGTAGTTGTATAATGCCTATATAAAGGCATCTCATTGTAAGTTCTAAATCAAGCAAATGTTTATAAACACTTTTTTCACAAATTCTCACATGGTATCAGTAGGTTGATCTTAGGGTCTTCTTTTCTTTTTCCGGTGATACCAACGTTACTGTTCTGGTGCGCGTTACTGTTCCGGTGCGCGTCCGACGACACCTCCGGCATCCTCCATCTCCTTGTCAGCCGCTGGTCTCACTTCCGTCGTCGGTTTCCTTCTTTGGCTTGTCTATCTCACTTTTTTTTCTCAACATACCCTCAAAACCCTAATTTTACCCACCACCACTTCCGCACTTTTTTTTCAAAAACAACCACCACCACTACCCTCAGAGGTCATCGATCTACCTTCGCCGAGCGCCGATCTACTCAGTTTTTTTTTCCGCGATATTATTTATGGATCGCCCGTCAGAAGACAACACTCACCCCCGAGCTCCGATTTTGCCTAAATCAGGTTCCTTCGTCCCAACTCTTTCTGGTTCTCCTGTTATTACAACTGATAAGTTACTTGTGTTGATGGTGTTTTCTAGACCTATGTTATTTAAGGAGTACGGCAGGGGTAAAAAGGGTAATTCTCTTCTTGGTCATGATCATTAATATCGACCCGACCACATGAGTAAATAGCCGAACACTTGGGTTCAGATGACCGGGCAATTATCAGATCGGTAGCAGCATTCTCATTTTCAAATGACCATTATGGCCGACCTCATGAAGACCGAGCACATGGCGAGGCGTGCTCAGGAAGATAAGGCATCCTATTTTTATAGATAAGATGACGAGTTATCCTATTTCATGGGGAAAACTGGTGAGTCAGAGTCCTAGTAGGATAAAGAAAGTAAAGGTAGTTGTGATTAGGAATCCTTATGAGAAAAGAAAATTGTTTCAACTGGGAATCCTTATGCTAGAAAGAATCCGATTTCTTTGTTATTATAAATAGGAGGGTAGAGTGTGTGTAAAAGATCATCAGAATCATTAAGATCGGACTTGTAAAAACAAGGAGCAAAGCTGAGAAGCGTGTTTGAGTAATAAAAGTATCATCCTTTTTGCGCCCGTGGACGTAGGTTGGACCAAGATCCGCCGAACCACGTTAAATCTCCTTGTTGATTGATGCATTTATCTGTCTTTTGCTAAATTTGCTTTTGGTCCCCCATAACCAAACAAATTCACTATTGAGGGAGGATTGTCTCGGGAGTAATATTCCCATATTGCCCTGAGACCAAAATCAGCCGTCAACAGTTTGCGCCGTCTGTGGGGAACTCAACAAAAAGCAGTTCGCGTAGTAAGACGATGGCAGAAGGCGGAAATCACCAATCGTCGGGGAATCCGGCCACAGATTGGATGAAGAAGATGGAAGAAAGCATGAAATCCATGATAGATCGACTGGAGAGAATGGAATGAATGAACAACGAGAGACCGGAAGCCGGGACCAGCCGAAGAAAAGGTGAAAAAGCAGAAGGTAAAAAAATTGTGGATATGAGTGAAGACGATGAACCCAGGAGGAATGGTCCCTACGGGATAAAATCCGTAGTCGTAGAAAAAGATTCACAAACAGAGAACACATGGGAAGAAGAAGAAAGAGGACAGTCGCCAGATTCTTCCTATGATAGCCCCCGCGACACCAGAAGGGGAGATAGGAAGCATGGTGAAACCGGACGGGAAACCTCAAGTGCATGAGGGAGCGCGTGAACCCTTCGTGGTAGGATCAAACTCCCGAAGCTGGAACGTAACTACCCCATGACTTGCATCTATGCTAGGCTCGGGGCTGGGTTTGTCCCGCCGAGGCCTCTGTGTGCCACCGACTCGGGGCTGGATTTGTTCCGCCGAGGTTTCGTGGTGTAGGCTCGGGGCTGGGTTTGTCCCGCAGAGGCCTCTGTGTGCCACCGGCTCGGGGCTGGATTTGTTCCGCCGAGGTTTCGCGGTGTAGGATCGGGGCTGGGTTTGTCCCGCCGAGGCCTCTGTGTGCCACCGGCTCGGGGCTGGATTTCGTTCCGCCAAGGCCGCTTAGTTATTCGGCTTGGGTCTGGATGTCATTCCGCCGAGGCCACTTGATCAATGGATCAGTGAGAAAGCATGGCACGGGGAAAAACTATGCCCCCGTGACGTTTGCTTGCTCCAGTGACACCGGACATAAGGAGGAATGTGCCCTTAGTGTCTCGGACACTCTTTGATTCATTGATCATTTGGATCCAAGAGAGGCGCAGCACGGGGAGGGATTGTGCCCCCGTGGCGTGTACCTGCTCCAGCGTTGTAAGGAGGAGCCCTTGTACAATACGCAGGCTCCATAGTGACCTGGCATATAGAGGATGTGCCCTTACCATTCTAAACGCTCTTTGATCCAAATCCTGGTTCGCCGGGACTCTGAATTGAAAGATTCAGAATTGTGTTTTGGAGACCTCGGCCAGAATGTTGTCTTAAGGAATCCGTGCTGTTGTTTACACTTAACGTTTTGTTTTGGGATAAGTGTTAAGTCGCCCCCGCCTTTTGATTTTATTTTCCAGAGTTTTGTTTTTATTTTTCACTGGTCTGGCAAGGGGACGCCCGTGCCAGATTCGGTAGGGCTTCAAAAGGTTGATTCACTTCCTTTCTGAGCAAGTCCCAAGGATTATTCGGCTCGGGGCTGGATTTCGTTCTGCCGAAGCCATTTGGTTTTACAGCTCGGCTCTGCTCTTGTACCGTCGAGACCGATGTTTCGTTCCGGCTCGGGTCTGCTCTTGTACCTCCGAGACCGATTTTTCCTTTCGGCTCGGGTCTGCTCTTGTACCGCCGAGACCGATGTTTCCTTCCGGCTTGGGTCTGCTCTTATACAGTGTTCTAAAACGCGCTAGGCGCTAGTCGGGCGGCGACCCAGCGCCTAGGGCGCCTAGGCGGGGCCTAGACAATTAGTCGGCAGACAGTTAAAGATATAATATTTTCCAACATCATAATTCATAAATAATCCAAATCATATAAATTCAATCAAAATGTAATAAACATAAAACCATTAATCAAACTCAATCAACCATAAAATGATATAAAATATCATTTAATTAAGTTCATATTCATCATCCTCTAACAAAGTTAAACTACACTAAATATCTAATTCTTCATCTAATTCGATCTCATCATCCTTGGGTTCTTCATCAGAATCAAAATCATCTTCAAGTTCTCTATATTCAACATTTCTAGCACTTTTTCGAGGTTGTAATATGTCATCGGCACCAGATGCTTCTCCAACCATCCTCCAAGTAAGCCCCGAACCGGGCTCTACTTCTTCATCATCACCAGAGTCACCACCCTCAATAATTCATCCTTGTGCATTAGTAGCATCTTTGGCTTCTAATACATCCACTTTCAAATCCATCTCCCTTTTGCGTTTGTTCTTCAACTTGGCATTAAAAGAAACATAGACAAGATTGTTTAATCGATTCACATCTAGTCTATTCCTTTTCTTCGTGTGAATCTACATAAATAATTTAAATAAATCAGTTAATATTAATAATTACAAAATAAAATAATCAAAAACTTAGCTAATGTTAAATATTTACCCCCTCAAAAGTGCTCCAATTTCGTTCGCGCCCGGATGAACTAGTGGTTAATAACAGTATCTTTTTTGCCACTTTTAGCAAGTTCGGTGTATGATGTCCATATGTACGCCACCATGAAACTACAAATGAACATAAATAGTTTGAATGAAATATAAGATTTTTATATATTTTAAAAAAAATCAAATGAATATTTTGTTTTTACTTGGATTAAAAATATCAATCGATACTCGACATGCTTTGAGCCCCACTTCTTTACCAAAAGCTTCATCTTTTTCCTTGTACGAAGCCAACTCCTCATTTATCACCTTACTCTGCATGTCAATATCATTGGGGAAGAAAGCCTCCACAACCGTAGATACTCCATCCATTACTTTCACATCGTACTCAATACTTGAATCCTTATAGTAGTAGTAAGGATTCAAAAGATAAGCAACACAATGTAATGGTGTATCAAGCCGCCCTTCAATTTTACTATCAATAATCTCCAAGATTGGCCGATAATTACTCTCAATATTGTTCAATGCATCATTGATCTCTTCTTTTGCATTCCTTAGCTCTCCATAAACAAACCCCATGGATGGCTTTCTATCCCCATCAACTAATCGAAGCACCCTCACCAAAGGTGCAAACACCTTCAAACATTGGGTCACCCTATTCCAAAAAGCGACACTCATCACCGTGGCAAATGCAGCTTTCCCTTTAGCTTGCTTCAACCATATGCACTCATCTCATTCAGTGCTAGCAAACATGGTTCGCAAACTTTTTTTTTTCTCGATCAAACTTTGTAAGGATAAGAAAGCTGAAGCAAACCTAGTTACTCCCGGTCTGACTATGTCTCTCTGTTTTGTAAACGATCTCATCATGGACAAAGTCTTGTGATAGGCATACACGAAAATGGTGAAAGACTTGGCACTATCAATGGTTTTCTTGTATCTCGGCAATTTCCCAATACTTTCAAGCATTAGGTTGATGGTGTGATTAGCACATGAACTCCAAAAAATATTTGGCATCTTCGCCTTCAACAACTTTGCCGTAGCCATATTGTTCGAGGCATTGTCTGTTACAACTTGAACAACATTTTCCGCCCCCACTTGTTCAATGCCCGTCATCACATACTCATAAATGTGCTCCGCAGTATGCGCCACATCAGAACTTTCCTTGGAAGAAAGAAAAGTGGTGTCTATTGTGCAATTAACGCACAAATTCATTATGCTTCTCCTTTTCCTATCACTCCAAGCATCTGTCATGATTGAACACCCGTTCTCCATCCACTCCTTCTCATGTAGTTTCAAGAAATCTTTAACACTTGCAACTTCCTCTTTCACAGTGGCTCCCTCAACTCATATTGGCTAGGACCTCTGAAACCCGGTCCAAATTGACCAACTGCTTCCATCATCGCTATCCAACTGTCATTGTCAATAGCATTGAAAGGAATACTGGATTCATACACCCACTTAGCAACAAATCGCTTGACATTATGCGTCTTCTCTTTAAATAATGCTTCATTAATATTTTGTTGCCTCATTGTTTTACCATCACTAGTTGAAGAATCAGGAGGAGTTGCCACTGTCCACCTAACTAAAGGGCTGCGATGTCATGGGGGTCTTGAATCTAACCCTTCTTTTATTTCACGAATTTCTTCTTCTTCTCCATCGCCCCCAATATTAACTCCTTGTCTTATCTCACTAACATGTCTGTCTTTTCTTTTCTTTTTATTCCTTGCCTCCAAAATGGCTTGTCTACACTTCTCTTGATCTTCTTTACCAGACTTTGGACATTTTGCAACATTCCCCAGTATATGCCCAATATGTTCTTTCATTCGGTAAACTCCTCTGGAAAAAAATTTTTGAACACAACTTGCATTTCACTTTATCCAAGTTATTCGGATCCACTAAAACCCCATACTCCCATCCAACATCATTGAATTCCGTTTAAGAACGGGACTACACTCTGAATTAGAAGCCGGAAGAAGAAGAAGTCATTAACCCTACTAAGAAGAATGAATCACAATTTAATTAATATTAATGGTAATTCAGTAGCATTTTCAATAATTATGAGCCTATCACTTATCCAATGGATGGAGGCAAAAAGAAGTCTAACTCAATAAGATTAAAATTCCCATGATAGTACCAAAATGGATCACTCAGAATCACGTTTGATTCACAGGCCTTAAGTTGACCGAAAACTAATTAGAATTGATTATTATAAGACATAATCAAGTACCCTTTTGCCAACATTGAATAGAGAACACTAAGTTTTACCATAACATCATATGCTGATCGACTTTCACATTACCACATACTGACAAATGTTTGATCTAGCCAAGTAATCACGATATTACCAAAAAGTTTGTCTAGGTGCTTATAATGGCTACTAACCTCAATAAGCTTTTATACAAAACAATTATCAACACAAACTATTGGTTAACATTAAAAAGTAACTTCCAGGATCAGACATTTGTATCAGTTAACTGTCTGAATGTCGACTTTTTTTTTTATTAACTGTCGACTTTTTTTTTTATTTAACCTAATCCAATATCAGTGAAACAAGCACCAAAGAAGACAATAATTATTTGCACTCAGGATCAATAAAGATTAAAGCACAAAAATTATCAGTTAAACAAGCACCATTTTTAATTTTTCTAAGTTACTCATAGAGGAAAAACAATTCGGTGTTCCTATACGCATATTACGCAATGATAATGCTCGTGAATATTTTTCTACCCCGTTCAAAAACTTCATGTCCTCCCTCGGTATTGTTCATGAGTCCTCTTATGCTCACACACCCCAACAAAATGGTATCGCTGAACGTAAAAACAGACATCTCATTGACACGGCCCATACTCTTCTACTCCACAATCATCTGCCCTTTCGTTTCTAGGGGATGTTATTCTCACAGCTTGCTATTTAATTAATCGTATGCCTTCATCTGTTTTACAAAATCAACTTCCCCACTCCATTCTATTTCCCACTCAACCTCTCCATCATTTACCCATTCACATATTCGGTTGTGTTTGCTTTGTCCATAACCTGACACCAGGCCGGGATAAATTAGGTGCTAAGTCCATCAAATGTATCTTCTTGGGTTACTCTCAACTTCAAAAAGGGTATCGTTGATATTCTCCCATTATTGACCGTTACATCATTTCTGCTGGCGTTACCTTCTTTGAGTCATCCTCATTTTTCTCTCCAGATACACCGTCCATTACACTCCATCCAGAGGTTCTTCCCGTTCCATTCTAAAGTCCTCCATCAGAGGTTGTCCCATTACCTCGGCCTCTTCAGGTCTACCAACGTCGTCCTCGCCCCCCACCTCTCCAGGCTGACTCACACCCTGCTCCAGCTCCTACCCCTACTGTGGATTTGCCTGCCCTACATGGTCTTATTGCCACTAGCAAAGGTATTCGTTCCACTCGCAATCCTCATCTTATATACATATTTATGAGTTATCATCATTGTTTAAAAAAACGGCTGAGGCGGCCGCCTCGAGGCGCCGCGGCCACCTATTGCGGTTTTTTGGAGGCGGCTGCCTCACTTCGACTGAGGCGGCCGCCTCAGGCCGCCTCCCGCCAAATCGGCGTGAGGCGGCCGCCTCAGTCGAAGTGTTTTTTTTTTAAATTTTTTTAGACCAAACGACGACGTTTTGGGTCCAAAACGTCGTTGTTTGGTTGCAACTTATTAAAAGAAAGGGCAGATTAGGTCTCAAAATGTGCCAGCCTTAACACACCCCTCTACATTCGGGAAGTTGATAGCATTGTTTTAAAATTCGGTTGAGGCGGCCGCCTCGAGGCGCCGCCTCGCCGCCTCGCGGCGAGGGTGCGTTGAGGCGGCCGCCTCTTTCGGTTTTTCCAAGGCGAGCGCCTCACTACGGGTGAGGCGGCCGCCTCAGGCCGCCTCACGCCAAATCGGCGTGAGGCGGCTTGAGGCGGCCGCCTCACGCGCAGAGAGTACTTGTTTTTTTTAATTTTTTATTGATCTGTCATGTTTCTACCAAGTTTCCTCAAATAATATGTAGCTGTATAATATATGGACCCCAAAATGACTCATAGAAGAAACACAATTATTGAATATAATTTTTTAGATCTTGAAAGTTTAAATTTCTGTTGCTATTTTATGTAATTAAAATTTTCAAAAAAAAAAATGGAAATATATATAAACACACACTTTATACAAAAATAAAAAATAAACAATTCCAAATCTTGTCAAATCAATTGAATGTAGATCTGTCTTCCAACCAACATTGGCTAGCTATTTGGAGTCTAATAATATTTTTATGTAACAAATTTATATAATTATTTATTTATTTATTTTCCCTCTAAATTAATCAATAATAATTCTAGAAAGAATAGACTGCATCAATTAATTAACAAGTTGGTTGGAATCATTTCTGTAAAGATTCTTCAACATAAGGTTAGGGTTTTGCAAAGATCTGCTTTGTCCTCGAGGCGCCCGCCTCGCCGCCTCGAGGCGGTCCGCCTCGCGCCTCAATGGCCGGCCGCCTCAAGGCGCCGCCACATATTTTTAAACATTGGTTATCATCGTTTATCTGCTCCATATTATGCTTTTGTTTCCACCTTGTCTTCTGTTTCTATTCCTAAAAAGCTCAGTGAGGCATTATCCCACCCCGGGTGGAAGCAGGCAATGATTGATGAAATTGACGCTCTACACTCTAGTGCCACATGGGATTTGGTTCCATTACCGTCCGGTAAATCTGTAGTTGGCTGTTGGTGGGTTTATACAGTGAAGGTTGGTCCTGATGGGAACATTGATCGTCTTAAGGCTCATCTGGTTGCCAAGGGCTATACACAGATATTTGGTCTGGACTATGGTGACATTTTTTCTCCTGTGGCCAAAATTGCCTCTGTCCGATTGTTTCTCTCCATTGCGGCTATGCGTCATTGGCCTCTTTATCAGTTAGACATCAAGAATGTCTTTCTCCATGGTGATCTTCAGGAGGAAGTCTATATGGAGCAACCACCTGGTTTTGTTGCTCAGGGGGAGTATGGTTTGGTATGTCGGCTTCGCCGTTCTCTTATGGTTTAAAACAGTCTCCTCGTGCTTGGTTTTGGAGGTTCAGTGCTGTAATTACAGATTTTGGTATGACACGTAGTGAAGCTGATCACTCTGTTTTCTACCGCCATTCCAATGGCAAATGTATCTACTTAGTAGTTTATGTGGATGATATCGTCATCACTGGAAGTGATCAAGAAGGTATTCGGGAGCTAAAAACACACATATTTAATCATTTTCAGACTAAGGATTTGGGACGACTCGAGTACTTTCTTGGCATAGAGGTGGCACAATCTAACTCTGGGGTAGCTAATTCCCAGAGGAAGTATGCATTGGATATTCTTCAGGAGACTGGTATGTTAGATTGCAGACCAGTGGACACACCTATGGATCCCAATATTAAACTCCTACCAAAACAGGGGGAGCCATTGGAGAATCCCAAAGAGTATAGGAAGCTAATCGGAGAACCACTGGATGATCCTGGACAATACAGGAGATTAGTTGGGAAGCTAAACTACCTTACCATCACACGACCAGATATTTCTTTTGTTGTAAGTGTGGTTAGTCAGTTTCTACAAACCCCTTGCCAAAGTCATTGGGATGTTGTTATACGCATTCTTAGATATGTTAAAAGAGCATCAGGCCAAGGTCTACTATATGAAGACAAGAGACATACTCAGGTTATTGGTTATTCTGATGCAGATTGGGCGGGTTCTCCGTCCGATAGACGCTCTACTACAGGTTATTGTGTTTTGATTGGAGGTAATCTCATATCCTGGAAGAGTAAGAAGCAAGTTGTTGTTGCCAGGTCTAGTACAGAGGCAGAATATAGAGCTATGGCCTTAGCAACATGTGAGCTGATATGGTTGAAACAATTACTGCAAGAATTAAAGTTTGGAGGCGGAGCACAAATGAAACTAATCTGTGACAACCAAACAGCATCACATATCGCATCTAATCCTGTGTTTCACGAGAAGAACAAACATATAGAAGTGGATTGTCACTTTATCAGAGAGAAAATTCTGTCAGGATATATTGCTACTAGCTTTGTCAACTCAGACGGTCAATTAGCAGATGTCCTTACTAAGTCTCTTCGCGGCCCTCGTATTGATTTCATCTGTAACAAGCTTGGTGCATATAACATGTATGCTCCAGCTTGAGGGGGAGTGTTGGAATTAGTTAGGTGTTGGAATTAGTTATGTAGTGTGTAGTTGGTAGTTGTGGTGTTTTGTATTTAATATGGTAGTTAATATGATAGTTGTATATTTAATATGGTAGTTGTATAATGCCTATATAAAGGCCTCTCATTGTAAGTTATAAATCAAGCAAATGTTTATAGACATTTTCTTCACAAATTCTCACACATACTTACCCAAATGTTACCCAAATGTCCCCGTAACTCGAGTTGAGACATGGCTTTTCCCATCACCTAGCAACTTAGCCAAGCCAAAATCAGAAATTTTTGCATTAAAGTCATCGTAAATCAATATATTGCTTGATTTAATGTCTCGGTGAACGACTTTGGCTCAGTGGACTCATGCAAATAGGCAAGACTGAAACAAGTATATCATATCAAATGAGAACTAAAGAGCTGAAAAAATGATGTAAATTAATTACTTACGACTTAGCTGTGCCAATGAGACCCTTCCACTACAAGAAAAAGGCCTTTACTGACACTAAGGTTAGTGACATTAGGCTAAAAGTGTCAGAAACGACGTGTAAATGGGCCTATTTTCGTGTTTTTCACTTAAATATCAATAATTACTGACATTATGGTATCAGCGATTTTAGTGTCAGTAATTACTATTACAATAGTATCAGTAAGAAATAAAAAAAAAAAAAAAAACGCGTAGTCGTCTGGAGTCGAACCAACACCTCCAGACGTGATGAGTGATATTCACGTCACTCATTTGACACACACACTTAGCCCTTTATCTTTCTTCTCACCACGAAATTTGCCCTAGCCCACTCACTTCTTCTCACCGATTCCAGACAATAGCAAACCCCCTTCTCGCTTTAAAATTACTTTAATTCATTTGACTATCTAGCTCGTATATCAACCTATTAGGTGCATAAAGAACAAGAATTTGAAGACCTAAATCTCCCTTGTGTTAAAAATAGTAGGATTTGAGGGTTTAGGTTTCTTCAATTTTGAAGCTTGCCAGGCGATCCCTAATCCTGCTAAAGTCGAAATGGAGAAGGAAGTTGTTGAGAGTAATTCATCAGTCAATGACAGCACCAGCACCCAGAGCACAAGCTCGTCCACAGATTCTAGGTGTATTGAATTTCCGAACAAAGAAATCAATAGAGGAGTAGCAGAGGCATAGGTAAGTAGTTTATTGTGATGATTTCATTGAGTATTGGGTGTAAATTTATTAATTGCTTGGGTTTTAAATTTTAATAAGTTAATAACGAAAATAAAGTATGTACTTTGGGTAAATGAAAATCTGAAATTTAGATTTTGGCCATGGAGTGTTGCTGTGTTAAGAAAAATGTAATGAAAGAAGAAATATGGTGAAGCTCTCGGCAACTGCCTTAGAAGGGGGAAAATGTCTCGGCTATGGCAGTTTGTACGAGGATGGTTGTGTTCTTTGTATTGGAATTAAAGGTATTAGGAGATTAGAAGGTCTGAGGATGTGGTAGGGCAAGGTTAGGTTGTTGATTATTCAGGTTCAATGGGAGAAACAGATTCTGATCTGGTACTACTGTAAAATGTGGGGGTTGATTTTGTTTGATTAAAATGAGAGGGGCTGATTTTGCTTGGTATAAATACTTATTGGAGAGAAATAAAAAGTTTGTAGTTCTGATTCGAGTATTATATGAGAGAAACTATAGATTTAGGTAGCTAGAAATATAAGATGTTTATAAATTACTGGTGAGAGTAATAGATTGCGAGCTAATTAATATTTAATTTCAACTAGCGTAAGTATAAGGCAGCTGCACAAACAAGAAAACAAGATAAGAGTCCATACATGCAAATGTTTTTTATGCTTGTTAAGAGCTGTTTTCCGAATTTGATAAAGATTGATTATGACATACCAATTTTTGGTATTACTTGGAAGTCATACTTAGACAAAGCAATTTGCGAAGAAATCATGGATTTTAAGGAGGTCTCAAACTGTGCTATTAACATATGGATCAAGTATGTTTTCTTTTACCTATTTCTTCATTTGTTCTAAATGTTTTATAAATATTTACTTTGTTTTTATGTTTATCTTGTCTTAGGCACTTATACGATGAGATGGATAAAACTGAAACTGCCAAACCAGTTCAGTTTGGAAATTTTGAGATGATACGTCCATCAAAGGTTGCTTTGAAAGAAGGACCTCAATACATTTCAAAACTGTTAGGTATGATAGAGTTGGGGCAAATCATATTGATCCCATACAACCCAAGGTAATAATTTTTTAATTTTTTTAGTATTCAATTTCAAGTTATGTAATCCAGATTTTTATTACCCTTTCTTTCTTATTTAGCTTTCACTGGGTGCTTCTTGCAATTGACATAGTACGACGCACGATATATATCTGGATCCTAAGGGGAATAATCCTACTGATGAGTTGATGCAAATTGTTAATCAGTTAAGTTATAGTTGTTTTCTCTTTATTTTAACATTGGGTTTATTGTTGCATTATTTATATGATATCCAATTATAATTTTTTGTAGGGGAATTAGAGTGTATCAATCTTTACATTCTAATAATAAGAGCGGTAGTGTGACTTGGGTATCTGTGAAGGTACAAAGTTATGATATATATATATATTTTGTGATATGCAACAATGAGAATATTTAGAATATGTCTAAATGAACTAATATTGATATGATAATTCTTTTTTATAGTGTCCAATGCAGCCTGGAAGTTTTGAATGCGGTTATTATGTGATGAAATACATGCAGCAAATTGTAAGAATGTGAACATTCTAAAAGACAATGTAAGTTAACAATAGTTAAGTTTTATCACTAGTCAATTAAGATATCTTTTCAATTAAGATATCTTACTGTTTAAAATTCTAACTTATAAATATTTTAAAGTTCAAGGGGATTAATGAGTACACTCTGGAAGATATAACGCAACTCCGTGATGATTGGGCAATATATGTTGCACATATAATGACACAGTATAATGAAGAGGTAATTACAAGGACATGTTTTACAGAGGTGATTATTACTTCCTATTTTTTCACTTTAATTCATGACATATTGGGAAATCTTCTATTCTTGCATAATACAAATGACAAGGACAACATAGCTATTGTTCGTTGAGTTAATGAAGTAGTATGGTATTTCTCTTTTCTGTAAATTAATACATTCTTGTTTCTACTTTTAGCTTAGAATTTTTCCCCAGATTTTTTACTTCAGTGAAAGCAATATGAATCATATCTTTTATTTCAGTTTTATGCCCTGATGGGTTTAATTTGGTAGGTTAATTTGTTTTATTTGTGAGTTTTGCTAGTGGGTAAGATTGCTTTGAGACTTGAAAGTTAAAACAATCATGATGTAAAATATTATATTAACAGTATCTCGATGTTCTCTATGTCAGACATGAACTTGGAGATAGTTTTTTACCTGATGAAGTTTTGCCGTGTTCTGATTGATACTTGTTGAAACCTTTGGGGGATATGGCACCTGTCATCTGATGTGCTTTGAGGTGCAGCATGAATGCTATGGAAGCAGTATTTGATATATTGAGATCTAACATGTTTATCTCATCTATTTTTATGGCAATTACCTGGAATGTTACATTCTAGTACATTTTGAGCTTTGAACTTTTAGTTTCCAGGAATTCCATAATGAACAACTATCTTGTCATCTTGATTTGCTTCCTGCATTTGGAAACAGTATTAGATCATGTCATCTGATAAACTTCATCTGGTTCATGAGATCCTTTTATTTCAGTTTTATGTCCGTCTATATATATATATGTGTGTGTGTGTGTGTGTGTGTGTGTGTGTGTGTGTGTGTGTGTTATTGATTTGTTTGTTTTGGTGATTATGTAGCGGTATGAAAGATACAACTTGTTATTATGGATGCCATTTGGTTTTTTATATGCATGCTCTTAGGTTGTTGGTATGGTTATTGTCAATAAGTGCTTTATGTGACAAAAATTAGATTAGGGTTATATTTTGTATTTTTATTTGGATGTATTTAATGTTTTTATTTATGAAGATATCGATTTTTTTTGGAAGTCCATCTAATTCTTAACATTTGGTTTATAATTTCAGATTTTGTGCCAGATATCATATTGTTGGGGGATTGTTGCAGGCTTCTCAACAAGTATCATGAATTTTGGTGGGGGCATGACATTTTGATGGGACTTTAAGAGTAGTTTTTGAAATATATATATGTTAATTTAAAGATTGTCTATAGAGTTTTTGTATTCATCATGTGATACTGTTGAATTGATTAATACGATTAATCTATTATATTGCGAATTTTATATAAATGTAATTTTTTAGTTTTTTATTTCATTGAGTTGGTATATATATATATTATATATATATATTTTATGATTAATTAATTACAAAAAATAAGAAATATAATTGTGAAATAATACGATTTTTAAATTTTAAAAGATATTGACGGATATTGATACTATAGTAACAATAATTACTGACACTAAAAATCAAATATATGCGATATACTGATACTGCAGTAACAAAATTTACTGACACTATAGTATCACTAAATACTGATGATATAGTGTCAATAATTTACTGACACTAAAATAGTGTGAGAGATTACTGATACCATAGTGTCAATAATTTTCTGATACTACAGTATTAACGTTTACTGACACTAA
Organism: Zanthoxylum bungeanum; assembly: GCA_019454045.1. Taxonomy (NCBI): domain Eukaryota; kingdom Viridiplantae; phylum Streptophyta; class Magnoliopsida; order Sapindales; family Rutaceae; genus Zanthoxylum; species Zanthoxylum bungeanum. The sequence continues at coordinate 35,105 of SKCR01038541.1, read as the reverse complement.
GAATCACTGACACTAGAAACTAGTGTCAGTGATTTCTGGTGGCGGCAACACTGACACATTTATATAGTGTCAGTAAAACCCTTTACTGACACTAATTTAGTATCAGTAAAAGCCTTTTTTCTTGTAGTGTTCATACGGGCTTCCCAAGTAAGATATCCATGCTGACGCATAGCTGCATGAAGCCATTGTTCTAAGTTTCAATTATTGACATACTCATAAACCAACATCCTGTGATTATAATTATAGTAAATGAGAACATACGGTTTAATATTGGCAAAGCAGTAACTAAATGTAAATGATGATAAAAGAATCTCTTAATTTTCCTATAAAGAGCTCAGTAAATAAGTAGTTAAAACAAATCATTGTAAGGAAAAAATCCAAAATTTAAAGCCTATAGCAACATAAGTTAAAGGAAATGTACCTATGTGTTCCTTCAATACAATACCCTAGGAGACGAGCTAAATTTTAGTGGCGCACATGACCAATGGCTTCAACTTTCACTGCTGCGAACCCAGAAAACTGGGTAGAATCAATTATATTACTAATTGAACTAGCCTGCTCTTTGGCAGTTTCCACCAAGGAATCCTACAACTCACGAAACAAAAATATAACGCAATTAGAAAAGTGGAAACTGACAACCAAAGGCAATTTAGACAACAGGGGGAAAGGATCTCTAATTCGTTGTCGAAGTATCTGTCGAGAATCTCAACAAAATGATGAATTATTTCAAGCATCTCTAATTCGTTGTCTTCCTGATCAATGCACATACAGAAGTACATACTAGCATATCTGAATTCAAAGTAATTGGAAACAACTCAATTGATTATTTCGATTATGAGAAACAAATTCTTGCTTAAGACCATGTACAACACTAACAAACAGTGACATATTTTCATTAACTTCTATAAACAACCTTGTATGCTCTCCATTTTTCAAAATTATAGAGCTTAGGTCCTCGTGTAATGGGTTAGGGTTTCATTTTGAAAGGCGAAGGATGAAAAAAGAAGTGGCGAGGGGAGAGTTGAAATGGGTTAGGGTTTCATTTTGATGAAGAAAAAATGGAGGATTATGGTTTGTTAATGGAGGATTAGGGCTTGTTAATGTTTGGTGATGAACGAAGTTTCATTTTGGAAGAAGTGGGTCTCTGTAAACAAGTAATGAAATTTTATTTTGGTAGTAGAAGAGGTCGTGAAAATGGGAAGTTGGGTGGCCGCTAAAAATAATTTTTTTTGCCACTAAAAGTTAAATTTAGTGGCAAAATTAAAATTCTCCATTAAAGATAAATTTTTAGTGGCGAAATTTATTTCTCTACTAAATTTTTGTCACAAAAAATTATTTTTGTTGTAGTATAATATCGTGCCTTAAACTCCTCAAAACATCACTTCAATCCTTATGTGCCATATATGACTTTCGCCAACATCCCATCGTGCCTAGGGTATTACCATTATACTCCTTAATTCTCCTAGAAGTATAGCCAATGATCTTATTATGCAATATCCATGCATATCTCAGATCAAACCCGATCATATTACCATACTTGTTCCTGAGAGTCATGTCCAGACAGGCGCTAAGGTCAATTGATGTCTTGCTTATAACTTAACCCATATGAGACTGACCACAAGAGCTTAATGTTTCTCCTAAGTCAGCATGTCCATTATACTGCATTGGCGGAAAGTGTTGGGATATATACCCTAGAGATTCATTTAATGTAAATGAAATTATATTTTATGAAATAAAATATGCATTATTCATTTATCAAAGTGTTTGTTTAATATTTCATATTGTAAAATATCTTATTTACCCTAAATTACTAATGTGTCTTCAGGCTTAGTGTACGAGTGTCATATATAAGAGGATTTAAGTCTGACGTTAGTAATCTAAAATAGTCCACAGAGAGCAAACAAAGCGGGTATTTTGCTTGCTGTTTATCTATAGATGCATTTCATTCTATAATTGTATGGCAATCTTGATCCGGGATCATCCATGTGGAGACATGAGAATTGATGACATTATTTGGTGTGTAGCTGAGGATTTTTTACATAGATAGGGAGTTCAATCCTTCTTGCGAGAAGTGGAGGAATATCTTCCTTAAGGGGTTATTCGGTACTTGAACGATTAAAGCGCCCAAGTTCTTCTATTACGAATAGAAAAATTAACATTCTTAATTGTTATGAATAAATCGTTCATTAGAGAATCAATGGTACCTAAGGTAAAAAAAATTAGAGGGTTATAACGGACATTATGACCCGACTCTAATTATGAGATACTCGTGAAGGGTCAATCTGTATGTAATGACTATATCGATGGAGTAGTTCCACTTATTTTATCTATTTATGGTAGGGGTGAACACGATTTCGGGTCAAACCGCGAACCGCACCGCATCGAACCGAATCGCACGGTTTGAAAAAATATTAAAAATGATTTCAAACCCCACCAAATCGAACCGCAAATTTCGGGTCGGTGCGCGGTTTTGACCCACACCGAACCGCCCAAACCGCAAATTAGAATATGAAAGATTTAATATGTGTATAATTTTATATAGATTACTTCCGCTACTTCAAGAAATTTAATATAAGGGTAATAAAATGATTAAGAAATTATAAGCTTCTGGTTCAGATACAATTAAAAATTTAAAGATTAATTACAATCAACTTGGCTTTCTTAGAAGATGTTTGAATTGAAACGTGAATGGCTTATGAAATTGTTCAAATGTTATTAAAGTCGTAAATTTTTAGGTTCAGATGAAGATTATTATTATTATTATTATTATTTATGAATTGATTCAACTTTATTCAATTTGCATTGGTTGATGAATCTAGCTTGCTCGACATTTGCTTCATTCAACATGAATCCTTGGAATGGATAATGAGTTAAATACAACCAGTGCAGGATTTAATTTGCTTTTTAATTCTTTTGAAGAGGTGGTTATTATCAAATGTTATGAATTTATGAGAAAATTTTCAAGTTATTTACAATTTTTGAAGAACAAAACTCAGTCTTACAAGATGGAGTGCGGATTGGAAAAGTGCTACACAATTGTATGAGCAAGCTGGTGGGTAAATCTTACTATTTAATGCAGTTTCCTGTATTATTATTTACTGTGTTATTAATGGTTAATATATTTTATGTTGGGTTATTTTGGTCGTTGAATATGAAAGATTAATATGTGTATAATTATGTATTTTTTCTCTTCAATTATAATGTGAAAACGCATTAAAATTTTCTTAAAAATTCTATAATCCAAACCGCCGACCCGAACCGCCCAAACCCGAACCGCCGCGGTTTTCCTTATCAAATTTGTTGTTTTGGTTTCTAATTTCCCAAAAAGCCAACCCGCGCGGTTTTAAGGAAAAAATGAAAAAACCGACACGAACCGCACCGCGAACACCCCTAATTTATGGCAACGAGAGTGCAACTTCAGATTTTTAGTGGAATAACACGAAATTAATAATTCGAAATATTTAATCAATAGTTTAATTAATATTCTTGGATTATTGGAGCTCGGAATCGTAGGTCCATTTGATACACGTGCTAGCTCGATATGTTGTAGCAGATTAAATATGATTGGATAATCCAATTATATACCCATATATATATATATATTATTAATATGATTAATAATAAATTTTGTCACACTTGAAACTATATATTAATTTTAATATATGGTTTTTATAATAAATGATTATATGAAAATTATTTATTATAAGATATTAAAATACATATAATTTAATAAAGATATAATTTCATTTTTCCAAAAATAATTTTTTGGAAAACTTTGGTTGGTTTTGGATGTTCCGCTTTAAAATAGTGATAGGATATTTATTTTTATAACATCTTTTTCCATTAAGGAAATTGAATTTGATGTTACAAAATTTTGACAAAAATACTAGGGTTTGTCGATTCTTGCTATAAGAAGGGGAAAAAATTTTGGTTTTATTTTGAAAATAAAAATCCTAGGTATATAAAGAAAAAATATTTTCTTTTGCCAAACACATCTCATTATATCTCTAACCACCTTTGATGTTCTAAGTTTTTCTTTAAAAGTTGAAGGAAAAACAAGAATAAGAATAATCAAAACAACAAATCTTGTGTGACACATTTTGATCTCTAAAGAGTTTAGAAAAATAGTTTGTGAGTATAGCTGTGGGAACACAGGAGCTGGGCGACGCATGCTGTCCCGGGCTCGCGGCCTGGTCGGGAGTACGGAGTAGCCACGGGGGACTAAACCGGAGAATAATGGAGTCGCCACCCGGTGTGAACCGGGAAAATGAGATTTAAGGTCGCACTCACCCCTCGCAAGGGAAGAGCTCAAACCGGTGGGTTCGGAATGGTCCCTTACTCATGCCACTTGTGATGAAAGGATTTATGTAATAATTTAATTAGGCTTAAGTAGCACTTATTTCCAAGAGTATCATGCTTCTAAATTCACATGTACAAAATGAAACTTACACATATATTTCACATCTAAGATTGCATGCTTGGAAGTACATCAAAGGAGTGACAAACATAAAACTTCATTGGCATATTATTCAAGAAAACACAAGCACACAAACTAACCACACAAGCACACATGTGAGCATCTTCTCAAGTGGTACGTGGAATTGTATCCCAAGTACAGACCGTACTACCGTTCATTCGGAATAGGCTACGGAATTTATGTCTGGGTTTCCATCCGATATACCACAAGAAATAATACTCAAATGTTATCATGACATAAGTATATGAATTGTAATACATTAAACACATTGTATTCATACATGTGGGGATAGCTACTAGGAAAACTATGTATGAAATCTAATGAAAAGGACTCAGTTCAGTGGGTGCGCGTTCACGTAGCGTTCGAGAACGCATTCGAACGGTAAAGAGAAGGTTCGCGTTCGTAAAGCATTCGAGAACGCGTTTGAACGGAACCAGACCTGATGCATTATGAGACTAAGAAAGTATGTGTGCGTTCGCGTAGCATTCGAGAACGCGTTCAAACGGTAAACAGAAGGTTCGCGTTCGTGTAGCGTTCGAGAACTCGTTCGAACGGAACCAGACCTGATGCATGCAACATAAAGAATAAAGACAACCATGTCAAGCTCAGTATGTCCGATTAAACGTAACTTGCATTCAACTGAACACACATCAACCGGCGAGGTGAAGCATCGTGGTAAAGGGCTTTAACCCCCTCCCCATAGGGGATCTTTCGTTCCACTTAATAAGCCCATGCGCTCGATTGAACCATGCATACATAGAATTAAAAGCAATAATATCAAACTAGCATGCCCGATTGAACGTGTCTTGCATTCAACTGAACACACATCGACCGGCGCGGCAAAGCATCGTGGTAAAGGGCTTTAACCCCCTCCCCGTAGGGGATCTTTCGTTCCACTTACTAAGCCCATGCGCTCGATTGAACCATGCATACATAGAATTAAAAGCAATAATATCAAACTAGCATGCCCGATTGAACGTGTCTTGCATTCAACCGAACACACATCAACCGGGGCGGCGAAGCATCATGGTAAAGGGCTTTAACCCTTCCCCGTAGGGGATCTTTCATTCCACTTACTAAGCCCATGCGCTCGATTGAATCATTCGTAAATAAGCAACATGCAGAATTCAAGTGATGAAAAATATATAAATAAATCAAAGTAACATGAAACAAAAGAAGGTGTCGTTTATTCAAGCGGTACGTGGAGTTATATCCCAAGTACAGACCGCACTACCGTCCATTCAGATTCGGCTACGGAATTTACGTCTGGGTTTCCATCCTATATACCGCAAGAGGCGACACTCTTTCATTCATCCAATACCCACAACACGCATCATACACACAAGATTTAACAAATAATTAAAATACAGTCGAAATAAATAGCAAGAATCAAATAAAGATGAGTGTGGAAAGTACCCTCAGGTCTAACCTTTTAAGCCGTCTCTCGGACTCGCGTTTCACGAAGATCGGAAGGGGTAAAGCTCCGCAACTTTTCTGATTCACTGGTTTGCCTTTTCCTTCGCTGTTTAGCCGATCAAGCTACTATTTCGACTCCATTTTGCTGCTGTTTCCTTGTGGTTTCGCTGCCGTTTCCTCTGTATTTTCCGCTTACTGTTTTAGTGGACTGTTTCGAGTATTTTTTGTGGTTCTTTTAGTGTAGTTTTGTGTGGTTATTTCAAGGATTATAAGTGCAGTTTATGTTACTGTTTTAAGGGATTTTAGGGAATGTTTTAGGCTGCTGTTTGGAGGTATATTTTTGGTTATGGAGTGGAGGAGATGAGGGGAATGGTTTGTGTTCTTCTTGTTGCTATTACCGTGAGTGGCTAAGGCTCTTTGTGTTGTGATTTTTCTGTGAGTTATCTGTATGAGCTAGAGGAGTGCATGTCTTGGTTAGGGGTTGTTTATATAGAGAATGGCTGGGGCTTCACCTTGTTTCAAAAGGAAGGGATTTTGGCATTAAAGAGAGATATGATTTGGTGTTGAGCAAGGAAAGTCAAAGATTGAGGGGGGACAAATCTTGGCTAGATTAGGAATACAAAATATTTAATTTGTTATGATTGATTTTAATTAGGCATGACATCCTTTTAATTTAGTATGTGATTTGTTTGGTTAGAAAGTTAATATATTTGATTTATCTTTATTAGGTATGATTATATTTTGTGTTTTATTAATTGGTAAATGGTTTAAATATTTTATTTAATATTTAATGTTTAATTCAATTAAATTGGGATGTGTTTTATGGGCTTTGGGGGGTAATGGGCTGGGGTGCGAGGCTAGCAGCAAAACCAGAAATACCGACACCGTTGGAACGCCAATTCGAACGATGCACGAACGTCCGCAATCTGCCTGAAGTTCGAACGAAGTAACGAACGCAGCACTAACGAAGACAGTGAACTTGTGAAATGAACTTGATGACGTACTTATTCTGAATTTCCCCTTCCGACCTCCGTTTCCCGCAATATCCTTAGCTAAAAAGGTAGTGCCTCCAACTGAGACTCATCATCGGGTTTCACATGCGAAAATGCAATGCCTACAGTCGCCCCCACTTTGATGGGACTTGTGCAGTGTGGACTTTGAAAAATCCTATCAAAGTTATGCAATGCATTTTTACTTACCTGGCTCGGCTGCTGCCTCGAGCTGAGTTGGTGCTGCAGCGGACCTCGATCCTGGGACGCGTCCCGATAATTGCAACCGACAACGGGGGCACCTCGACCCTGGGCACCTCGACCCAATACCGCTGACTATAGCGACCTCGCCCTCGAATTAATGATGTTGTGGGTACTTCGACCCTGGGCACCTCGACCCGGAACTACAGCTGACAACGGGGGCACCTCGACCTTGGGTACCTCGACCCAACACCGCTGACTATAGGGACCTCACCCTCGAACTGATGATGTAGTGGGTACCTCGACCCTGGGCACATCGACCCCGAACTACAACTGACAACGGGGGCACCTCGACCCTGGGCACCTTGACCCAACACCGCTGACTATAGGGACCTCACCCTCGAACTGATGATGTAGTGGGTACCTCGACCCTGGGCACCTCGACTCGGAACTACAACCGACAACGGGGGCACCTCGACCCTGGGCACCTCGACCCAACACCGCTGACTATAGGGACCTCACCCTCGAACTGATGATGTGTCTCCATACCCGGAGATGACATGATATAGGCCTCGCCCCCAAGCTGATATGGGCCTCGCCCCTTGGGACTCATCCCAAAAACTGAAATTGCGTTGACGATACTTGGCTCATTTCTGCAGCTTTCTCCTTTCTTCGAACCTGCGAACACAAAACAGAAACAAACACGAAGAGAATGCAATGTTACGTGTATGCATGAATGATTTTCTTATTCCGTTGGGTTAGGTCTTCTGCTAATTCCCGTGGTAATCGCTCGGTCTTCTCCCCCTCAGGCAAAGTATTGCTTCAATCTGTCTACGTTGATCGGCTCGGTGAACTCATTTCCTTCCAAGTCTGATAGCTTCACTGCTCCATTTCTCATTACCTTCTGCACTATGTAAGGTCCTTCCCAGTTAGGTCTGAATTTTCCTCTCGGATCTGTTATCGACGGCCTCGACTGCTTAAGTACCAAATCACCCTTTCTGATCTTGGTAGGTTGCACTTTCTTGTTGAATGCCCGAGCTAGTCTCTTCTGATACAACTGCATGTGATACAAAGACTTTGTTCTCTTCTCATCCAATAGTGCTAACTGATCAAACCTCTGTGCGGCCCATTCCCGTTCTGGTAATTTTGCCTCTGCTAATACCCTCATAGACTGTATTTCCACTTCTACCGGCAATACTGCTTCCATTCCATAGACCAAAGAGTAAGGTGTGGCCCATGTTGCTGTTCTTACTGATTTTCTGTACCCCCACAAAGCATACGGTAATTTCTCGGCCCAATCTCTGCAATTTTCTATCATCTTGGCTAAAATCGTCTTTATAGTCTTGTTGGCTGCCTCAACTGCCCCATTTGCCTGCGGCCTGTACGGAGACGACTTGTGGTGGCCTATCTCATACCTTTGTAACATTGCCTTCGTCTCTCCTTGAAACTGGACCCCGTTGTCTGTCACTACATGATGCGGCATACCATACCGACAAATGAGGTTCCGAGCTATAAACTTCGCCATCTGCTTTGCTGTAACATTACGGAATGATTCGGCTTCCACCCACTTCGAAAAGTAATCTACTGCCACTACTATGAAGCGATGCCCAATTGATGCATTCGGTCGAATTTCCCCAATCATATCGATCCCCCATGCTGAGAAGGGCCACGACTCTGACAACCCGTGCAATTCTGTGTGCGGTAAGTGATTCAAATTACCATGTGCTTGACAGTCATGACAGTGCTTTACCATCTTTGCGCAGTCTGTTTCCATGGTTGACCAATAAAAACCTTGTCTCACTATCTTGCGGGACAGATTCAACCCGTTCATTTGCGGATCACATACCCCGGCGTGTATTTCTTCCATTAGATGCTGAGCTTCTTCTTTTCTCAAACATTTCAACTGAATATCGTTTGCCTGCCTCTTGTACAGTTCCCCTTTCAAAATCACATACTGGGAAGCAAACTTCTGAATGGCTATTCTGTCTTTTCTGCCTGCCCCTTCCGGGAGTTCACCATATTCCAGATACCTCTGAATGTCATAATATCAAGGTTTACCGTCGTCGACCTCAACTTCCATAATTCTTTCTATCTCATAAACAGGTTTACTTGCTGTTGTCAGTATCAACGGTCTCATCACTAACTTTTCTGGATTTTCCCAAGTCGCTGCTAGTGTAGCCAATGCATCTGCCATCTGATTCTCTTCTCTCGGTAAGTGCTGAAACTTACACTCGGGGATAACCTCTGCCAATTTTCTGAGGTGAAAAAGGTAAGGCTTCATCCATTCTTCCTTCAATTCCCATTCTCCTCGCATCTGCTGGACTACCAACATAGAATCTCCGTAGACTTCCACACTCCCGGCCTTCAAGGCTATCAATGCTGTCAAACCAAAAGCACATGCTTCATACTCGGCCATGTTATTAGTCACTCTGAATGTCAACCTCTTGGCTAAAGGCAAAGTCTCTCCCTCGGGGGTCACTATCACGATCCCAATTCCAGCTCCCTTGTAATTCACTGCTCCGTCAAAAAACATCTTCCATCTCTAAACTGTTATCGCTTGGATCTCTTCATCTGGAAATTCAAACTTATAATGATACCCCTCAACAGGTTGCAATGCCAGAAACTCTGCTACTGCTCTCGCCTTTGATCACTTTGGAGGTGAGATACTCAATGTTCAAACTCTGTCAACAATACCAACCATCTGCCCAATTTTTCCCACTAGTGAAGGCACCGAATAAAGATATTTCAGAGGATTCTCCTTTGCCACCACCTGGATCTTGTAAGACTGGAAATAATGCCGCAACTTTCTGGAAGCCCATACCACTGCAAGACAGATCTTCTCAACCTCATGATATCGAGCCTCATACGGGAGCATCTTCTTACTCAGATAGTAACTGCATGTTCTACCCCTGTCTCATCTTCCTGTACCATCATAGCCCCCAGTGCTTCTGATTCTATAGCCAAATACAATATCAAAGGTATGCCCGGTCTCGGAGGTTTCAATACAGGTGGCTTTACCAAGTACTCTCTGATTCTGTCGAAGGCTGTCTGACACTGTTCATTCCATCTCACTGGCTGATCTTTTCTCAACAGTTTGAAGATAGGCTCACATACCGATGTCAACTTGGCAATAAACCGACTGATGTACTGAATCTTCCCCAATAATGCTCTGACTTCTTTTTCTGTCTTCGGTGCATGCATTTCTGTGATTGCCTTGATCTTTTCGGAGTCTACCTTTATTCCGCCCATTCCCACCGTATGACCAAGCAATTTCCCTGATGTCACCCCAAACACACATTTCTTGGGATTTAGCCGCAGGTTGTATATGTCAACTCTCTGAAAAAACCTTTCCAGTGCTTCAATATGCCCAACCCATGTTTCTGATTTCACCATCATGTCATCCACATACACCTCAATCTCTTTGTGCATTAAATCGTGGAAAAGTGTAGTGGCCATCCGCTGATAAGTAGCTCCCGCATTCTTAAGCCTGACTCAGGAAAGTAAGCAAAAGAAATGTCTTTATTATTGGATAATGCGGAAGTACATTCAAACAAATCAGGAAGGTAAATGCCTTCATCATCTATAGACACTTCTTCCTCTGCAATCAGATCTTCCTCAGGCTTTTCGTCCTCTCCTAGAGTCAGGCTCTCCAACTTCATCATCAGTCTTCTCTCCCAATTCTCTTCTTCTTTCTCCGTAATTTCTTCAACTATCAGCTTCTTACCCAACATATCCTGGAAGATCTCAAACCCAGGTACCAAAATTCCATTAACTTCCACAGGTTCAGGCTCCCCTTGATATCCTGAAGCTTCCACAAAATATTCCATCAGTTTCAGGCCCTTTTTCTTGACCTTTGGCTTTTCTTCATCAGACTTGTACCCCAAACCCTTCCGATTAGTCTGTCCTCTGAAATCTGGCAATTTTGAACCTTTACCCGGCTCAAACTTCATTTTCTCCATAATCCTAGCCACCCTAGGATCCACCCACTCCTCGAAAGTAGCTGACACTTGAAACCTCGTGAAAGGTTGTATCTCCAAGGCAGCCACGACATTATCTAACTCGGCCCGGATGGTAACTTCTCCCTCATACGGGAACTTGATCATCTGGTGCAAAGTGGAAGGCACGCCCCCAAGTTTATGAAACCAAGGACTTCCCAACAATAAGGCAAAAATAGCCGGAATGTCCAGTACTGTGAACTCAACCTCATCTTCAATCTGTACTACCTTGACCATAGCCACAAAGGTACCCTCAACTCTCATTTTACTATCATCATAAGCCTTAATAGTCATACTGGAGGGGTCTAAGTCTGTTGCTTTCATACCCAATCTCGCCAGAATTTTCAGCGGGCACACATTGATGGATGAACCGTCATCCACCATCACACATGAAGTTCTCTTGCCCCTCACCTCGGCCCTGATAAATAGAGGCCTGTTATGATTTCTCCCCTCCGCCGGGAGTTCATCCTCAGAAAAGGATATCTGCAAAGCTTCTTTCTGAACCGACCCAACAAACATTGCGGGGTTGGCATCTTCCGGTACCACAATCTTGCTCAAAGCCTCAACCATGGCCTGCCTATGCTCCCGAGACGCACATAACAGTTCCCAGATACTCACTTGTGCTCTAGTCTTCCTCAATTGCCTCAGCACTATATCCCCCTCAGTATTTTCTGCAGTCTCAACCACTTCTCTACCATCTGTCAAAACTTCCTTACCCTTTTCCGCCATATCATTGTAAAAACGACCGCTACGTGTCATTCACCTTACTTCTTCCTCATCACTGCTAGAGAAATCAAGCCAAAAGTTTTTCCCCTGCTCAAAATCATCTTCACTAGTACTATCCCAGATTCCCAGGCAAAATGCTTGAGGGTGAAAGGATTTCAGGACAAGGTCTTCTGGGAGGCCAGAATTGATCATATAGGCTGGTGGTGGTACAGCACGGTAGTTGGGTAAGGGGTTTCTGTGTGTGTCAGGCTGTTCTGTTTCTGGGCCAGGTATTTTCTTGGAGTCTATCAGGTATTGGATTTCATGGCGGAGTTGGGCGCAGTTGTCGGTGTCATGGCCCTTTTGTTGGTGAAACTGACAGTAAAGGCTTAGGTTATAATGTGATGGTAGGGGATTGGGTAATGGTTTGGCTTCCAAGGGTTTTAAGAGCCCTTGCCTCTTCAATTTCTCTAGCACCTTGGACAGGGGCCTTCCCAAGTTGGAAAATTGCCGGTTCCGAATAGCGGAAATCTCAGCGGAAACGGGCTTTGCTCCCGATGTTCCCACAATGGGCCTCCTGTTCAGACCATAGAATTTTCTATTCTCGGCCTCTTCTTCCTCAATATCCATGACAGTTTCCCTTAACTGCCGAAAGTCTGCAATCATGGAGGTCATCCTCCTCAACTTGCTCTAAATGGAGGGCTTGGTGCCCTTGATAATCATCTTAATCTGATCCTTCTCTGAGGGCCTAGTTTTCATTTTCAATAACTGACCCCTCCACCGGTCCACATACTCCTTAAAACTCTCTTCTGCTTTCTGCTTAACAATCTCCAGATCACGGAGTGACAGATCGATCTCTAAGTCAGTGACATACTGCTTCAGGAAAGCATCGGCCAACTCCCTCCAATCTTCCTTCACTTTCTTCTCCAAACTGTGGTACCATACCACGGAAGCTCCTTCAAGCGACATTCCAAACATTTTCTGCACTTGGCGATGAGATAAGCCAACTGAACTCATGACTGATACAAACTGTCGGAGATGCACCATTGGATCCCCGTTCCCGTTAAACTTAGCCATATCAGGCATCTTGAACTGTGCCGGTAACTGTTCCTCTAAAGTCAGTGTGTCATAGTCCAGCAAATCCTCATTCTTACCCCTCATCTTGCGGGTAACCGACTCAACCTGATCCCGAAGTTTCTGTAACTCTGCCTGAGACCCAGATACTCTGCCCGCTGCATACTCTGCCATATCATCATCAAAAGTGGGGGTGTCATCCCCCAATCTGTTCGGAGGTTCCTCTTGTCTTACATCCCCAGAACTACCCCCAGCACGAGACCCGGCTATACCAGCCACAACAGTAGTCAAAGCCTGCAACTGCTCAGTGATCTTGGTGAGACCGTTCTCTAACTGATCCATACGAGACACCTCATTATCGGATTCACTCATACTTGTTCTTTTAGTGAGTCTTGTCCATTCTCTAACCCAAACGGTATCTATGTTGTCTTTTTGAGACATAGACGGTGTTAACATGACATATGTATGCATGAGGTGCATGAGATGCATGTAACATATATAACATATTAAATCAATTAAAATTTTCAAACAAATCGGCCCGTTACCATTTTAGAATCTTTCGGGCTAACTGTCACATGAGTGAACCCATCCCAGTTTAAATGGCCCAACGAGTTCACATCTTATGACAAGGAGCCCAACTAAATCCAAATGGTAATGTTCCAAACACAAGCACAAAGTGGCCTATCAACACTTAGACGCCTTTGGCCCAATAGTCATGAAATACGTCATTGTCCCAGTTTAAATGGCCCAACAAGCCCATATCCAATGACAAATGGTCCAAATGGATCCAAACGACGATGTTCCCAAACACAAGCATAGAAGAAAGATAATGCAAACATAACGTAATAATTTCTACATAATGGCCCATCAATATTTCAGAAGCTTTGGGCCTAATAGTCATACGGTACGAACTTGCCCCCGTTTAAATGGCCCAGCAAGCCCACATTTCTGACAATAGTCCAACTGCATCCAAATGAGGATGGTCCACAAAGCACATTCTCAAGGAAATAATTGTTACTTTAACCATACTAACCGGTCTATGGGTGGATTTGCAAGAGTATGGATAAAGGCTCTCACCGGTGAAGGATAGCCCACAACTAGGTCTCACCACTCAATGGTTCGAGGACCAAGTGAGCACACCCTTTTTTATACACTAAGGTACGTGCCAATGAGCTATGGTGTATGACGGACTGTCAAATGAATTTCCCGTTGTAGATTCCTCAGAGGGAAGGTGGAGCGGGGCTCACTTAAATACCCAAGCCTCTTAGGCTCTTATCGCTTGGTGTCAGGAATAAACAACGAGTCCTTCAAATTAGTCCATCACAAAAGGCTACGAGTAGATGGCTATATAGGTGTCTTCACAGCTTTTCCTTCTAGAAAGGTAGTGAGTGAAGGAAGACACCAAACCATTACCTAGCCTCAAAATGCCATTGATTAAACCCTCACTTTATCCATTATAGACACGGTCAATTAAAACATAAATCCAAACATCACAAGACAATATTTCGGGGCCGATTCTCTATCCCCAGTAGAGTCGCCAGACTGTGGGAACACAGGAACTGGGCGACGCATGTTGTCCCGGGCTCGCGGCCCGGTCGGGAGTACGGAGTAGCCACGGGGGACTAAACCGGAGAATAATGGAGTTGCCACCCGGTGTGAACCGGGGGAAAATGAGATTTAAGGCCGCACTCACCACTCGCAAGGGAAGACCTCAAACCGTTGGGTTCGGAATGGTCCCTTACTCATGCCACTTGTGATGAAAGGATTTATGTAATAATTTAATTAGGCTTAAGTAGCACTTATTTCCAAGAGTATCATGCTTCTAAATTCACATGTACAAAATGAAACTTACACATATATTTCACATCTAAGATTGCATGCTTGGAAGTACATCAAAGGAGTGACAAACATACAACTTCATTGGCATATTATTCAAGAAAACACAAACACACATACTAACCACACAAGCACACATGTGAGCACCTTCTCAAGTGGTACGTGGAATTGTATCCCAAGTACAGACCGTACTACCGTCCATTCAGAATCGGCTACGGAATTTATGTCTGGGTTTCAATCTGATATACCACAAGAAATAATACTCAAATGTTATCATGACATAAGTATATGAATTGTAATACATTAAACACATTGTATTCATACATTGGAGGATAGCTACTAGGAAAACTATGTATGAAATCTAATGAAAAGGACTCAGTTCAGTGGGTGCGCGTTCACGTAGCGTTTGAAAACGCGTTCGAACGGTAAATAGAAGGTTTGTGTTCGTTTAGCGTTTGAGAACGCGTTCGAACGGAACCAGACCTGATGCATGATAAAACTAAGAAAGTGCGTGTGCGTTCACATAGCGTTCGAGAACGCGTTCGAACGGTAAACAGAAGGTTCGCATTCGTAAAGCGTTCGAGAATGCGTTCGAACGGAACTAGACCTGATGCATCATGAGACTAAGAAAGTACGTGTGCGTTCACGTAGCGTTCGAGAACGCGTTCGAACGGTAAACAGAATGTTCACGTTCGTGTAGCGTTCGAGAACGCGTTTGAACGGAACCAGACCTGATGCATGCAACATAAAGAATAAAGACAACCATGTCAAGCTCAGTATGTCCGATTAAACGTATCTTGCATTCAACCGAACACACATCAACCGGCGCAGCGAAGCATCGTGGTAAATGCTTTAACCCCCTCCCCGTAGGGGATCTTTCGTTCCACTTACTAAGCCCATGCGCTCGATTGAACCATGCATACATAGAATTAAAAGCAATAATATCAAACTAGCATGCCCGATTGAACGTGTCTTGCATTCAACCGAACACACATCGACCAGCGCGGCAAAGCATCGTGGTAAAGGGCTTTAACCCCCTCCCCGTAGGGGATCTTTCGTTCCACTTACTAAGCCCATTCACTCGATTGAACCATGCATACATAGAATTAAAAGCAATAATATCAAACTAGCATGCCCGATTGAACGTGTCTTGCATTCAACCGAACATACATCAACCGGCGCGGTGAAGCATCGTGGTAAAGGGCTTTAACCCTTCCCCATAGGGGATCTTTCATTCCACTTACTAAGCCCATGCGCTCGATTGAATCATACGTAAATAAGCAACATGCAGAATTCAAGTGACGAAAAATAAATAAATAAATCAAAGTAACATGAAACAAAAAAAGGTGTCGTTTATTCAAGCGGTACGTGGAGTTGTATCCCAAGTACAGACCGCACTACCGTCCATTCGGATTCGGCTACGGAATTTACGTCTGGGTTTCCATCCTATATACTGCAAGAGGCGACACTCTTTCATTCATCCAATACCCATAACACGCATCATGCACACAAGATTCAACAAATAATTAAAATACAGTCGAAATAAATAGCAAGAATCAAATAAAGATGAGTGTGGAAATTACCCTCAGGTCTAACCTTTTAAGCCGTCTCTTGGACTCGCGTTTCACGAAGATCGGAAGGGTAAAGCTTCGCAACTTTTCTGGTTCACTGGTTTGCCTTTTCCTTCGCTGTTTAGCCGATCAAGCTACTGTTTCGACTCCGTTTTGCTGCTGTTTCCCTGTGGTTTCACTGCCGTTTCCTCTGTATTTTCCGCTTACTGTTTTAGTGGATTGTTTCGAGTATTTTTTGTGGTTCTTTTAGTGTAGTTTTGTGTGGTTATTTCAAGGATTATAAGTGCAGTTTATGTTACTGTTTTAAGGGATTTTAGGGACTGTTTTAGGCTGCTGTTTGGAGGTATATTTTCGGTTATGGAGTGGAGGAGATGAGGGGAATGGTTTGTGTTCTTCTTGTTGCTATTACCGTGAGTGGCTAAGGCTCTTTGTGTTGTGATTTTTCTGTGAGTTATCTGTATGAGCTAGAGGAGTGCATGTCTTGGTTAGGGGTTGTTTATATAGAGAAGGGCTAGGGCTTCACCTTATCTCACAAGGAAGGGATTTTGGCATTAAAGAGAGATATGATTTGGTGTTGAGCAAGGAAAGTCAAAGATTGAGAGGGGACAAATCTTGGCTAGATTAGGAATACAAAATATTTAATTTGTTATGATTGATTTTAATTAGGCATGACATCCTTTTAATTTAGTATGTGATTTTTTTTGTTAGGAAGTTAATATATTTGATTTATCTTTATTAGGTATGATTATATTTTGTGTTTTATTTAATTGGTAAATGGTTTAAATATTTTATTTAATATTTAATGTTTAATTCAATTAAATTGGGATGTGTTTTATGGGCTTTGGGGGGGCTAATTGGGCTGGGGTGCGAGGCTAGCAGCAAAACCAAAAACACCGACGCCGTTCGAACGCCAATTCGAACACTGCACGAACGTTCGCAATCTGCCTGAAGTTCGAACGAAGTAACGAACGCAGCACTAACGAAGACAGTGAACTTGTGAAATGAACTTGATGACGTACTTATTCTGAATTTCCCCTTCCGACCTCCGTTTCCCGCAATATCCTTAGCTAAAAAGGTAGTGCCTCCAACTGAGACTCATCATCGGGTTTCACATGCGAAAATGCAATGCATACAATAGCCCACACTATTTATGTTGTGAGACATAGCACGGAAGGCAATTTGGTGCCGAACCAAAATCATCATCTTCTCTCTCTCTACATCACCTCACGGCAGTGAGCAGATTTTGCTCATTGCCGCCACTTTGTGTTGGGTTTCGGGGCTCCGTTTTTTTGTTCTAATTCAGAAAAATTAGGAAACATTAAGGGGTGGTTTAGGACTGTTGTGAGGCTATTTGTAACTGAAAAATCAAACCTGAAACACTGGTGTGGATCAAGCAAATAGAGGTTGATTTGGACAGTGAGTTGGGCGTATCTTGGGTCGAAAATAGTCCAGATTTAAGCCGTTATTTGGGGGATGAAATTTTGTTAAAAACATGAGAAAAAACTCAGTAAAGAAGTTGGTCATATTCGGCCAAGTGAAGGGTAGGGCATAAAGTTTTTCAAATCTGATCCTGTATGCCTAAGGCGCTTCCGCTGCACTTGGAAATCGGTTCCTATAATTGGCATCAAGAACGAGGTAGAAAAGTATTTTTAACCCTTCTATTTTTCATTTAATGTTACTATTTTAATTTTTTATATGAGATATAAATAATTATATGCATTTTAGATGAGTAGGCACAAATTAATATTCATGAGATGAGTGTTTAATTGTTGATTCATGTGATGAATGATTTTAGTATTGATCAAAAAATTTTCCATCTCTTATTTTTATGTTGATTTTGGTTTTGGGATGTAAGCCATAATGTCAATTTTTACAAATGTTGTAATTTAATTTTCTTTTGTAAAATTTCATTCTTTGTAATTTTGAGCAACAAAGTCGTAAAATGAGCCAACACTACCATGAAGCAAGATTTGAAGACCAATGGATGCCTTGAAAATTTTATGTACTAATAAGATTGGTATAGGAAAAATAAGAGTCCGATCAATGTAAATTTTTTTATGTTATATGTATGTTTAAATTCGAAATGTTTGAACAACATGCCATATACCTTAGGATGTCTACTTTTGCATTTCACATGCCATAACATGTTTTGGATGTAAGAATATTATAGACATAAAATATGATTTTATGTAATTTAAAATGGTTAAATTGGAATATGACATGCATGAAAAACGATTAATTAGATTAATTGGTTTAAGGTTTAAAATTGAAAATTCTAAGATAATGGGCTTAATAAGTGTACCATGAATTCCATTAGTTTATAGGATGGAAACCCGGATGTAAATTTCATAGCCGATTCTGAATGGACGGTAATTTTATCTGCACTCGGGATACAACTACATGGAACATTGGAATTTATAACACGGTTATTTTAATTAAATGGTTTAATTATATTTTTTATCCATTTTAGAATTTTAAATTTTAAACTTATTAGTGTACCAATATTTTAAGAGTTAAAATAAATTAGGTCACTAAACCTAACTTAGTTAAATTAGTTTAATTGAGTAAAATAATTAGTATAGACTAATAGATATTAGTGAATTAAAATTTTAAGGGTTAAAATTGGAAAGATCTCTAATAGTGCACTAGTGTAAATGAAAATTATATTTTAGCCGCTCATAAATTTATTCACACTAGTAAATTAAAATATTACAAATTTTAAATAGAAACCTTAGATTTAAAATGGTGAGTGGGAGAGGGATATATGACAATATATCCTGCAATCTCCGTTTTTAGTCCTAAAACGTGAGATTCAAAAGGCGCCTCGAGACGGCTTTGTTTTCGTCCCCTACAGATGGTGTCCATTTTGGGTCAATATCAAGTTTGGATTCCGAAAGGATATGGACTTTAGATGTATCTAGTGAACTGACCTACCCTACGGCGGCACTTCACTAGTTAAGTCTAATGGTTCTGAAACAACGGGTCACACACAAATGAATGATAACATGTTAATCGAAAGTCCTTGATCAAATCAAACGATGGTTGGTTAATATACGAATAAGAGTTATTCTCGTATATATTAATCAATTGAGATTGTCTCGAACTATCATGTAAATACTTGACCTACCCTATGGCGACACTTATTTGTATGATGATATATTTTCGTGGCATAGTCATTCTATTATGTTTCTAATTTATTATTCATGGTCCATGAATCATGTTTAATTTTATGCCTAAATATTTGATAATTTTAATATGCGATGAATGAATATTAAATGCATGTTTACTTTATTTTATTTTCAGCCATAGATTCTCCAATAATTGCCATTCTCTCTAATGATAAATTAACGGGAGAAAATTATTTAAAATGGGAAAGTAACAAGAACGCCATTATGGTCTGTGAAGACCTTAAGTTTGTCCTGACGGAGGAGTGTCCTCCCGAGCCGGTTAGAAACTCTTGCCAAGCTGTACGCGATGCCTACCAAAAATGGGTCGCGGCTAATGAGAAAGCCTGCTGCTATTTGCTAGTAGGGATGTCCGAGGTTCTTACTGCAAAGTATGTACCTATGACTACAGAATCTCATATAATAGAGTCATTGCAAGGCATGTTCGAGCAGCCTTCAGAGCGTCAGCGTCATGAGGCCATGGTCTCTGCGATGACCATTTGGATGAAGGAATGGACATCAGCCCGAGAGCACGTCTTAAGGATGATGACCTATCTCAATACGGTAGAAACTCATGGAGCTCATATTGATGAGCGTAGCCAGGTGACCATGATCATGGAAACTCTTCCGAAGAGTTTCCTGCAGTTTAAAAGCAATTATGTTATAAACAAGTTCTCTTTTACTTTGACTCGACTGGTAAATGAGCTAACCCATTATGAGTTCATGTCAGTGGATCCTCGTAGGCCCGATGAAGGGGCAAATGATATCGAATCTTCTAAATCTGCTAAGAACCAGAAGAAATGTATTAGGAAGGCTAAGGAAAAGCCTATGAAGAAGAAAAACAAGAAAGGCTCCAAGGATGCCAAGCCCAAGGGAAAGTGTTTCCACTGCAACAAAGATGGGCACGGGAAAAGGAATTGTCCTAAATACCTTGCTTAGGTAAAAGCGAAAAAGGCTGCAGGTAAATACGATTTACTTATTATCGAATCTCTATTGGATAATGGTTTTTCGGTTTCTTTTAATAGTAATTTGGTTATTATTGGTATAAATTGATAATTATATGCACAGTAAACTAAAAAATAATTTATATTTGTTAAGACTGTTAACGCATAATTCACTGTTCCATACTGAAATGTTTAAAGTTGAAAAACCTAAAATTAAACGGTAAAATATTTCTCAAGATGACACATATCTGTGGCATCTTAGACTTGGTCCTATTTGTCTTGTCCGGATAGATAGGCTGATAAAGAATGGAGCTTTAACAAGTTAAAGCTTGGAACTTTACTGTAACATCCCGGATTATTTTAGCAAGTTGCATGAATTTTATTTTCTCGCGTGAGGCAGAGTCCGAACGCGAGGTCAATTTTTATTGTTACATGGGAACTTTTCAATAAATTAATTATTAGTTAATAATAATTAAATTAAAGGGACTAAATTGGAAATTTAGTGACAAGTGTAATTAGAAATCTAGATATTTCTACACAAATTAAATTATTATATATAATCTAGATTTTTATCTCCTATACACACACACGTGACACATGTACACATTAATTAATTAAACATATCTTTAGTTCACACACACTGGTTACACACACAACCCACGCACACAGAGGGAGAGGGTTAGAGACGAAACAGTAGAGAAAATGAAAGAAGAAGAGAAAGGAATCGAAAGAAGAAGGGAAAATAGAGAAAGAATATGGATGGAGGGAAATAGCAGAAACAATGAAGGGAGAGAGAGAGGGCTGAGATCGAGAAAGAGAAAGTCTGAGGAATAGAAGAAGCATAGAAGAATTAAGGAAGAAAGCCGAAGAAGAATAACACAGCAGAACAAGAATGGAGAGAGTTGAGGGAGATTGAGAGAGATGGAGATGCCAGGCTGCGTCTCTGGTCGCCGGTGAGCCCTAGTGCAGCCTTGAACGCCGGCGAGGGGACAGAGAGATGAGAGTCAGGCTGTGAGAGAAACGAAGGAAATAGAAAGAGAAGCTGAAGTCGAGAAGAAGAAAGCTGAGAAAGGCAGAGGAAGATGAAAAGAAACCAAGAGAAAGAAAGACCTAATTAGTAAGTAACTATGTTCATCACTTCTTTGAGAACTGGTTGGTTCTGTCATTTGAGGATCAAATTTAAATTCTGAAATTGAATCTGAAAATGGATTTGGAATGAATTAAAAGTTATCAAAATTTGACATTTAGTATGAAATTGATAAAAAAATTTGAAATTGGTAAGATTAGGAAAGATTATCCAAATTGGGGAAAAACACCTAAAACCCTAGAAAATTTGGGGATTTTGGAATGAGGATAATAGTTTATTAGTTGGTTAATTTGGAAAAATTAATAAGTAAATAATGATATATATATATATATATATCTATAAATGATTTGTGCAAATAAAATCTGAAAATCAAGATTTCGACAGTAATGGAAAATGGTGGCAGCGGCGTGGGTTGATGTAGGGAGAAAATATATGGATTTTGGTTCTGCTTGAATACATAAAATTTTGAAATTTGAAGGTATATAGTTCTTGGCCCTGAATGTTCTTTTTGGATAAAAATATTGGATTATGGAATACATGATGCATTATATTAAGTGTTTTGATGAGGAGTGAGGAGATCAATTGGTTATGAATTGTTGTACATCTGGATGTCATGGTTGAGCAATAAAGGGAATTTTGGCCCCTAGGAGAAATTCATGATTGATAATCTATCATGGTAGTAGTGTTATTTCATGAAGATGTAAAGATGATTAGTTGTAAAATTGGAAATAAAAGAGAAACGGTGGAGAGAATAAAAGTTATTAGTTTTGGCTAAGGAGAAAAAAAAGAGAAATTGGGTTAAGAATGGTACTTAAGTAACGATTAATGATGCAACTTATTTAAATAATAATTGGATAGTGTAGTTCTTTTGTTCGTTTTATTTCAAGAATAATGATTAGTCGACTAATAAGATAATAATTTGAAGGATTAATGTAATTTAGAAGTAAGTGATAAATGTCTCTTTTGATTAATAAAATATTCGCATAAGTTAGGTGTCATGAGATAATAATGAAGTATGAGTTAATACCTAAAGTGAAATCAATTTTAGGATGACTATCATGTACAAGTAATGTCTTAAATCTTCGAAATAGTTTAATGGAGTGAGTGTGTCGACCATGGTTGAATATTGAGAGGCGGGACTGTAAGTTTATAATGTGTTGAAAATTAAAGTATTAAGCACATACAGTATCCTGTAATTTTGAATATTGGTAATGATAGAAAAGCAGAAGATGAGAAATTAAAATTTTCTAATGCATAAAATAAGAATAATTTGTGTAAGTAATAAGTTTGTGAAGTGCCTTAATAAACCTATTATTGTAGAAGGTGTATTATATGTCTATAAAAGACCACTGGGTATGTAAATGAATGAGTAACCATGAGCATGCATGATAAAAGCATATAAGGAATAAGATACATATATCACTAGTTCATAGAAGTGCACGAACATATGCATGTGCTTACATCATAATATTAGAATGATTTTTGAGATTCAAGGTGTTTTAAAGAAGAGTTTCCAAAAAGTTTTTCTTTTGAAAAAAATGTATTTTCAGATAATGTTTTTTTTTTTCTAGTTTTGAGAAACAGAACATGGTTTTATGTTTTTCGGGGCATGAGGTAAAAACTCACCCCAGTATGTAACTTGAGATACAGTTCGGAATTGACGGATAATTTGGAATTGACGGATATAGACGCATGTGCACATGTGGAGGACTGAGGGGACGCTCTCAGATCCTCGAGCAAGACTAGGGGCTACAGGGTCCCGAAATCCTGATTTTCAGAGATGCCCAGTTGAGTTATGGTCATGGGCATCGAGTACACCCAGTTGAGTTATGGTCATGGGTGTAGAGAGACGTCCAGTTGAGTTATGGTCCTGGATGTAGAGCAGTTTTCAGACTCTCAGTACATAGTTTTCAGATTTTCTGTATTCAGATTTCAGAACTCAGTTTTTAGTAAACAGTTTTCAGAAACTAGATTCGAGTACCATCAGTTTTCAAAGCATGATTTCAGACATAATTTTTATAAATAGAGGTTTCAGTAAAAAGTTTTCAAAAAGAGAGTTTTTAGAAAGAAGTTTTCAGAAAAAAATGTTTCGGAAAAGGTTTTCATGTATTATAGAAGCATGACATGGTTAAGTAGGATTTAGTTTACAAATTATGTTTGCATATCATATACTTTAGATATTACTTGAGTTGTATACAGCTTATATTAATGCAAGATAGCATTATTACATCCATATGCATGTGTGATTTGTATTGGCATATGATTGATATTGATATAAAGTGTATGTTTTCATATGAGAAATCTCATGTGAATGGTAATGTACGATAATATGATTATATATATATGTATACGGTTGATGATTGTTTAATAGGAAGAATATCTCATAAATCCGATTTGATGATATTTCAATGAAATAAAAGAAAGATAATTATAATAAATGTCTGAATTAGAATATGAAAAGGTAACTAGGCAAGTAATAAGATATCAGAATAGCGCAGCAGAAGCGTAATGGAAATTGATTTGATAACTAGAGATATAGGAACTTGACAAGTATATTATGGATGTATGAGAAGATGAATAGTAAACAGGATTTAATGCATATATGACCAGATTAAAAGGAATTTATAGTAAAGTTGCATATAATAGTTAGGAGCAAATACTAGCTCAAGTTAATGTAGAAACAGAATTCAGATCTTGTGTGTGTTTGCAGCTCAAGGAATGGGCATAGTTACTTACTGAGTCTTATGACTCACACCACAACAGTGTTTGATTTTTGCAGGTTGGTGACCTGATCGGTCAACCACAGACACCAGAGCTTGAGGTGCCGGATAGCAGCGTTGCAGTCAGCCAGTCACCAGGTCTTGGGAGTATCGGAGTCAAGTTGTAATAAGTCTAGTTATAGAGAATTGAATTGTATAAAGTGTAGTTTGTAAAAGTTTTTGTTTATACGTAATTTCGGGCACGGAGCCCTGGTTGTATTATGTCTTTGTGTCTGCATCGCATTTTATTTGGGCCCTTAGATTGCATTGATGTTGAGATGTCGGCCTGAGGCCGAGATTTTATGTTTATGTTGTATATGGATGCTGGCTATAAGCCAGGTTGCATGATGTTACGAATACATCATGCCGAAATTTTTCTAGAATCAGAGGCTTATGGAGATGGGTTTAGCCTGTCTCCTGCCCGTAGCATCCTGGCCTAGGCGGATGTTACATTTACCTATCTGCGAATCCTGTTTAGAAAGAAAGATAACCAAGATACCTTTTACTGGAAAAGGTATAAGAGCCAATCAACCACTTGAGCTAATACATTTGGATGTTTTGCGGACCAATGAATGTAAGAGCCCGAGGTGGTTATGAATACTTTGTCATATTTAAATATGATTATTCTAGATATGGGTATGTTTACCTAATGCAGCACAAGTCAGATACCTTTGAAAAGTTCAAAGAGTATCGTGTTGAGGTTGAGAACCAATTAGGTAAGACGATCAAAAATCTATGATCAGATCGTGGAGGAGAATACCTTGACAGAGATTTCGAGGAATTCTTAACTTGATTTTGAAATTGATTTATGATAATTAATTGTTTAATTCATTAATTTGAGAAATTGATTTCTAAGCTTAATCGGTAAAGTTACTAACTAAGTAGCTTAAAATCGACAAGATTTTTAATTTCGCATAATTTAGCCATTACCCAATTCATCCCCCCCGGATATATAGAGATTATTGTTTGAATATGCTTGTAGGTAATTTCAAATGTCACCTAGAGCGTATATGATTATGCGACATTTCTCATGTGCTCTAATTCAAGTGGGAGATTGTTGGGATGTATATCCTAAAGCATCATGTAATATGCAAAAGAGATTATTATTATTAGAATAATAAATGATACATTTTTCATTTATGTATAGTTTATTTCAATTTGCATATTGTAAATTATCATGCATACCCGTGATTACTTATGTACTCTCAGACTTAGTGTAACGACCGATAGTCTCTACTACTGTTACTTTGTAGTACCTTGGTATTACAGGATGAAGGTAACACAATATAAATTTTGTTGAGACACAAATACACTCATGGAACGACTTTGGAGACAATCGGTGAATTCCTCGAAATTCCGATATGAAACTGTATAATGTTCCACTCCCGACAGCCCATGGTATTTGGGCCGTAACTTTCTCATACGAACTCCGATATTTATGAATTTTATATCACCAGAAAGCTGAGATCGAGAAATACAACTTCCACGTTGACATTTTCCAAATTCGGAACAAGAGCTGGTCAAAAATACAGATCAAATATTCATATGAATAGTAACTTTGGACATAACTAGAAGAATCTCAAACTTTCTCAACTTTTCTACATTTTTCTTCATTAGTCCAAATTTCAAATAACCCATAGTATATAAGGGGAACACTAGTCACCATTTCACAAAATTAGAAAAGAAAATAAAGAAGAAACGTGAGGCAAAGAGAAGAAGAAATGAAGAAGAATAAGAAGAAAAAAAAGAATGAGAAGAAGAAAAGAAGAAATAGAGAAAAGACTTGGCAATTATGGGAGACTTGGGAGATTTGGAGGATGAGGGAAACAACAAGAAAGAAGATAAGATTCACTTGAACCAAAACTTGATATATTGGATTTTGAAAGTTTGATGATAGAATAGAGATGTTAGTATGACAATGGTTGCATATTGGTGATTAATCAGTAAAGAAAGTGTTTTTTGAGTTAAATACCCAAATTATGGATGTTTTAAAGGTTAGTTAGAAACATGGATAATGAGATTAAATAATTATTTGAGGATGAGAATTTGATATAGATTTGTGAATTTGAAGTTCAATAAGTTGGTTTGTGAAATAATTTTGTTATGGAAGTTCTTGTGGTAATTTTCGGTGTAAGATGAACATGGAGAAACAAGCATTGAATTCTGGAAAATGGTCCCGCGTCGCGGCTCCCAAAGTGTTCGTGTCGTGACACGCAAGGCTCAGTGTCGCGACGCGAAAACCAGAACTTTCCAAAATCAGTTTTAAACCAGTCCGGTTTCACCATAGCATGTTAGAGACCACCCTAAGGGTATCGTATCAGCTCGTATACATATATCACAACTTGATATAAGTATGATACCTATCAGAGTGTTAACAGCCATTTAAATAAGTAAATTTAGCATGATTATGTAGTACGTTTCTTAGTACATTTCTAATCTAGTTTATCAAATGTAGATCATCGCAGGAATCATAGTTTTCTTCGGCAGAGTAATAAGTGCCAATCAGATTCTAAACCAGCGAGTAAACACTTTCCTTTTGAAATGACTTTCATTTTGTTATTTTTCATATCAGACTTATTTTTACGCTTTAGAGCGTTAGACGATTTTTATTACAATTATGACATGAAAGTTATGTTTGAGATAGAAATATTTTCAAAGAATTATTTTATGATTTTCGAGGCATGAGGGAAAAACCCACCTCAGTATGTAACTTGTTACATCCATGGAATTGACGGATGACATGTGCATATATAGAGGACTTGGGGGACGATGATACGTAACGCGATGCCCCTAGATCCTAATTTCAGAGCTTGGAGGGTAACAAAGATCCGTACCCCCAGTTCTACTTCAGTGGCTTGGGGGACGGCGATACGTAACACCCTAAGACCACTAGTTTCAGGGATATGTGTGGCATACTTGGGGAACGGCGATACATAACGTCCCAATGTCATGGATTTGCACCACTGGCTCTAGTTAGGCGTATGGGGGGATGGAAATACGTAACGCCCCCATACGTCAGTTTTTTCAGAGACAGAGACCAGATTTCAGAAATAGTTTTCAGATACAGATTTCTGAAAAGGTTTTCAAATACATATTTTAGAAAAAGGTTTTTCTAGAAAGGAAAGTTTTCGGAAATAACGATTTTATAAAAGACTTTCAGAAAAAGATAAGTTTTACAGACGAGATTTTCATAAAGGAGTCTAGAGTTTTCAAACTCGGAAAGAGTTTTCATATAAAGCTATTCTTGAATTTTGGTTTTAGAACCAAATATTTTCATAATAATATTTCAGTTTTCGTCAACTCACTTAGATCGTACAACGGTCTAACCCCCCCACTCCCAGTTTTATTGTTTTGCAAGTATTCCCGGAGGACAAGCTCGAGAGAATGGATACTGATAGCATTCACTAAAGGATTTGGTCCACCAGATCGAGTAAGAATTCAGTCCAGTTCAGTCAGAGTCAGAGAGTGTCTTGTAACATATATGTTATATAGTTATAGTCACTTGTATATTGCATTATTGAAGTTATTGTCAGTGTTGAAATGTGTATTTACACAGAGTATTAGTATTAAGAGTATTATGCATATATGGTAGATGAGTTGGGCTATGGTCCCATACATGAGTATATATATGTGTGAGATAAAAATAATAGTTATTAGAAGTCAGAGGCTTGTGGGGATATTACGGTCTATCCCATGCCGGTAACATCTCCCGGATCGGGGATGTTACAAAGATGGTATCAGTGCATAGTCTAGGGAGTCAGTGACTACTGTGGGCAGAGTGTTGGGGTCTTATATACGCAGTATGTCCGTGATACTCGTATGTGAGGCATTACCTCTCCAATATCCGATTCTCGAGTATGTCCTCAAGATCTATAGACATGTTAGTAAGCTTTCCCAGACTATTCTAATAGTATTCCTTACGAGAACAACTATACTCAAGATCCAAGTTGAGAATTCTCATGTAGTTATCCTGGCTTATATCCAGAAGTTCAGAACAATCTATGAAACTAAATAGTAAGGATCTAAGAAAAGTTACCCAAGAGAGTGAGAAAGGAAAGCTATAAGAAAGCAAGGAAAGTTGAATAGATGTGTAAGTAGCAAGAGATAAAGAAAAGTAAAGAGACAAAATAAGACAGTGAAGTTCTAAGGATACAAACCTAAGACAGTAGAATGAGAGTAGAAAAAGCCCGAGCAAGTATTAGAGTGCTTCGAAGATGTAAGATTCATTCACTTCTCTGAAAATTCCTTAAAGCCGATCCAATAGCCTTCAGGTACTTCATATAGATAGTGAGTTCCCCGAGTAACGAGAAAAAGCCAGAAAGATAACAGAAGTAAGAAATCAAGATTAGTCTTAAAAGCTTCAATAGACTGAGATGCCAAAAGATCGTAGAGAACTTCAGATCCCCAAACCCAGACCTAGGGCCACAAGCAGGCAAATAAATGTCATAAATAGAAACGATTAGTTATCTTATCCCAAGAAATCCGATGGAGACAAGACCCTAAGCTATCTAGTTTAAAACCACTTAATTATACCAATTAAGAAAGCTGTCCTGACAGAGCCTATATCATACCCACCTCATATAAGAAATAAACTCTACCAAGACACAGAGTACTAGAACAAGGATAACGATAACTATCGAAATGTAAAGGTTTGCCCCATTATTTCCCAACTTAAGTTAAAGGCAACCGTAAGAAGCCCGACGAGTGTTCATATTAAGAAATGAAAGACCTTGGAAGGTAGATCACCTAGAAATGGATTAAGGAACTTTTCGAGGAGAATAGAACCCAGTATAATCTAAAGATCTAGACAAGTCAGCACATGGCTTACAGTACTAGTAGAAGTCCATAGAATAGATTTAACTTAGTAAAACCTACAAATCAGCCCAAAGCTAGTAGAAAATCATGGAAGCATAAAAGAATAGACTCGTGAGATATGAGATATTTAGAAGTGACAAAAGTATCAGTATGGACAATAGAACAAAGTGCCATAGCTACGACTTATAGCAAGATCAGAGAGCAGAAATCTAGGAAGTATTCAGAAGGACGAACCATAATTAGCCTCAGTAGCATGTCGTAGAGCCAAGAGATAGGATCTGAAAATAGTAAGAAGGAAATAGAAATGTTAAGAGGATTCAGTACGTATAGTGACGTGGGTAATGTATCTAGGAGATAGCAAGAATAAGTGAAGACTCTAACCAAGCCTGTGAGCATGTATTCATCCCTAACTTATAGCCCAGTAAGAAGAAGAATAAAGTAAAGAAGAGTATTTGAGATAACAGATGGATTACATGGTGTATAGATAGTAGAGCCAAAGAGTTCAACATAACATAGATAAAAATCACGAGATGGTAAAATTCTAAAATTCTATATAAGATAGAAAAGTTTGAAGTCACAGTAAGTCAAGCCAAATATAGAAGTCGTCTTAGAATTAGAATCTCTTAGAAGAATAAAGGCTCAAAGAAGCGAATGAACTAGAGAGAGAGACTCTTAAGAGTATAGTATATGACTCATAAGAGTCTCATTATATTGAGAAAGAAGAACTAGATAAGAGTGGCACATAAACCAAAAGATTCAGTAGAATATGTCTTAAGTAATCGAAGTTGTTGTGATATTTTATACCGTACCGCAAGTGTACGATGTCAAGTTTTAGTATAAATATGAGTGAATAGTGTCGAACCCACATGGATTGCGTTAACTCGCACTAAATACTACGATTGATAATCCTAACTTTATTTAGAAGATAATTAACAAAGATTTTATTAAATAAATAAAATATGAATAAATTAGATAGGATGAACTAATACGATAGAGATTCTGGATCCTGATTTCACCTAGTTGTCGCCTATCTATTTGTCATGCCAATTAATCTTTGTTCAGTTATATTGTTTATAAGTCAAGACTCCGAAAATATCCACTCCCTCTCTCAAGTGCGGAGTGAAAATATCATCAACTACAGACTTCGATATCTCTATAAAAATCTAGCAGTTAACAACTCATTACGCTTTGTGATTCTATGTTAACGACTTCAAATGAACTACAGATTCTCTCGAACTCTATAGAATCCTAGGTCATATTCTCTATATCCATTCAAAATCCCCTCTCTCGAGTGATAGATTTCAAATATATATCATCATATTTGTGGCCAGCAAACACAAAGCATTAAACTCAAAAAAATATAAATAAATCAATAAAACTTCATAACAAAATTAGCAAACAATAGATGGTTCAAGCATCAGTTACATCATTCTCCAGAATTAAGGAGTTAGTTCATGACTAAAGATAAAAACAATGATAAACAAGTCATGAATCTAATTGAAATCATTAGATTTCTAAGAAAGAAACAAGAAGATAAAACCCAAATTGAATCTCTTCCTCTTCGGATGTCACTGCCTTCGTCTCCTCTTGTTGCTCTTTAATCCTTCTCCTTGGATCTCTAAAAATATGTATTTTGGTGTTTTGTACTGTGTATTAGCCTCCCCTCTCTGAGTCTTGGATGAACTAATCTATTTATAATAAAGCCCTGGATTCATTGGGTATCTTAAAACCCTAAACATCATTATTCTGGAACGGGTGTCAGGTACGCAGCCCCTGTAAAACCCTAATATTCTTTCTCTTCGCAGTGCTGCGGCACCTGCATGTTGGCACTGTGGCGCTTGAGTCTCGGGTCTTTGTATGACCACGCCTAGCGCTGTGACGCGAGTAAGTTGGCACTGCAGCAGTGCAGTCTCGACATTATTTATGGCTCCATCTGGCTGCAACGCGAGTGGGTAGCGCCTCGGCGCCTTGGTCATGGGTTTTTGTATGGGAAGCTTGTGAGGCGCTGTGGCATCTGGTGATTGGTGCCACAGCGCCAGTGCAATTTTTCCATTGTTTCCTACGTTTCGTGTTCTATGCTCTTGTGTGCGTCCGATGCATCCGTATGGTCCCAAAACACGTGCAAATGTCCCAAGATCCATGTATTAATGCTTCCTACAAATAAGACATAGAATAATCTACAAAAGACATTAAATGGCACGAAATATAACAAAATAATAGGCTAATGATGCAGGAATAAGTGGGTATAAATCACACTTATCAAACACCCCCAAATTTAATATTTTGCTAGTCCCGAGCAAAATATAAAATAAAAACTAAATACAAATAAGCAAATAAAAATAACTAAATTAACTAAGCCACTTTAGTAGGGATCACGATTGCATTTAGCGTATGCATCAAACCTTTAAACCCCTAGGCGGCCCTAGCGACGACACCCACAAACGTCTTTCACACACATGCAATCATGAAAAAATATAATAATTGTTGGGGTTGGTGCTCAGAGCGCCAATCCGGACCGTATTTATGTCTGATTCATGAATACGAACACCCCCTTATTCCATAATATTACTTGTTTATGGTTGCACCTCTTGTTCTTATATACGTATTCGATCTGATTACGATTAGATTGAAACTAAATGTGGTTTAGAGATATGTATATATTAGACAAAGGCCCGATAATATATATTGCAGTACACAGTTACAAAGTTAGTTTGTAATTGACATTGGGAAGTGTCACTGCTATATGAATATTATCAAACATAGTTCCTGGTCAAGATTTGCTAACACGGGTCGGTTAGTCAAATCCGTCGAGACCAGTACATGTCGTATATCGAGACTTGGTCCGATGGTTTATCCCAATGAACCATGAGTCTATGGAGACTCGTATAGACGTGTAGGTGTTGATAGTGGATAAACATTGAACGACTCACCGAAGATTCTTAATGGATGGTACACCAACGTCAATAAGAATCTTCTCGGGTTGAGTAGCATAGTGGTCCTTCGACTTGAGACACCACTGTGGATGTATGAGACATCCTCCACACTTAGATGGCAGTCACGTTACCGATCTATTTAGATCAGACCTCCGTCTGTTCGTTGGGTGTGGATTGATCCTCAGGATATCCTGTGTGTGTCAAGATAGGATCCGTCAGTTCTGTGTACAGAGCATAGGTAGTCCATATATATTTAGCAGTCTGTTAAATCTATGGCCACAGTATACATCAGAAGTAAATTCCGAGTGTTATTTAGAGATTGCTAATAGATACGTCGACGAGATAATACCTATAGAGATTTGACGTTCACATCTATATCTCTGGGATTATCTGGATACCTGTGACGGAGGGATTATACGTATGCAATGACCTCGACCTGTATGATTCAGCTAGTTTATCCGTGAACGTCATAATCTACGGGTGGATAGATTGTGGACATGAAATTGGATTTCATGACGGATATACCTGAATCTAGGGAGTCTCAATAATGAAACATACTCGTAGAGCACTAGAGCAACATTTATGAATAATGATGATTATTTATAAATTATTTAATCGTTAAACGAAAAATACATGCGAACGGGTCGAACCGTCATTTCCTAATTAATGTGTATTTGTATTTAATATATGATATTATTAAATACACATTAATAAATAGTCAAATAAAGGTATTTGACATATATCATTAATATATGTATTTGAGATATTTAAAGTAAATATAATACATATATTTGATATATTTATATTTAATTAATTATTTAATTATTTAATTGTTAAATGATTAATATAATTAAAATATAAATATATCACCAAATGATAAAGTTAGGAAGTGATTATAAGTTGCAATTGTTGACTTATACATGAAAGGAAATGGTTGTCAAATTGATTTTGACTTCTTAAGATATTTGTTCAAAATTGTTTGAAAAATGAAGATATCTTTTTCCTTTATTTCTTGCTAAATTCGGCCAACACCTTAAGAATATAAGGGTTATATTTTTCTTGGTTGCCTTTGTTGACTTTATATTAATATCTTTAAAGGTTTTAGATATTTATTAAAGTTGATAAGATTAAAGGTGAAATGAAATTGAAATTAATAAACTTGTATTTGGCTTTAACATTTTCGGCCAAGGAAAATCTTATACAAGTATATATTGTTTTCATTTCACTTTTATTTAATAACCTAATACACTTTAACCAAAAACTCCATTAAATGAAGGCAAAGAATGCTAGAGAGAAAAGAAAGAAAAATCAAGAAAAGCTTGGAAGATAGTAAGTATTTCCAACCTTCCATTAGAGAGTAATTTGTTCCTCTTGTTGTGGGAAACATCTTGTGATGTTCTTGAGTTTTTCTATTCTTTATTCTTTGTGTTTTTGATGGATAAATGTTTGATGAAAGTGTTGTGCATGTATAATGGAGGAAGCTTGTGACTAGTGTAGTTATAAGTATTCTTTTATGGTTTTGGAAACCTTGTTGCTAATCTAGAGTTGTTGACCCACTCTTAGATGACCTAGATTTGATCTTGAGTTGTTTCATTGTGTTGAGACTTTGATTGGATTGAAGAAACATGATTAAAGTAATTGATTTAACCAATTTGGTTTAATTTGTCCAATTTGAAGAAATTGAAAAATTAGGGTTCATGACTAATTCCAAATTTGGGGATTTTCATATATGTTGTGCATTTGGGTGTTTATATGATGCATATAAAGTTTCATGTTCATTGGATTACATCTTGATGTGTTTTGATGCATGAAATGACAAAATGCACAAATTGCCCACCATGGGAGCATTCGGCCAAGTGAGTAATATTGGGGATTTTGGTGCTTTTGGTGTTTTGATATTTTGAACATGCTAAGTTCATCTTAGAAATGATTTAGAATCATTCAAAATTGATTAGATCAATTTCGGACTAAAATTGACAAAATACCAATATAAAGGCAATTTGGTAAATTCACTTAAATATGATTTATTTGAATTTTATTTCATAATTGATTATTGGATAATTAAATAAATACGTTTATTTAATTAATGCGAGAAAATTTTTTGAAATCGGAAAATTTGATTTTCCACCGCTTCCGCTGCATTACCGGATTCTGCCCCTGAAAACCCCCACAATAATAGCAAACAAAATAGTCCTGATAGTTATGTATAATACTGTCCTCAAAGAAAGCTTATAAATGAAATTAGAGAACCTCCAAAGTACGCAATTGCGACTCAAATCTAAGTTCTTGAATAAATTATCTAAGCCAGACTCATAGTGTGTGTGTGTATAGGTTCATTTACAGCCCGATTCCTAAGTAAGCCAACTCAATGATTTCGTTTAAAAATTGAGATCGATGGGTCAAATCAACCTAGATATCTCAAGTATGCTCTGTAATTGCTTTATTTTGTGCTCAGTATGGTATGATTTTTCTTTTCTCTTTCTTGTCTCTTTTTGAACTTTTTCTTTTTTTTTTCAACTCACCTACCCTTTAAGGTAGCATTTCTCCTCATGGTGGTCCTAATACTCGCCCATGGGTAGCTTCACGCTTATCAGTTATAGGTGGTTTATTTGCTTTCTTTAGAGACATTTTTTCCTTTTATTTCTATCCATACCATACATCATAACACTAGCAAATCAAGATAGACATTTTAAGCAAACGGTCATTCATCGACATGCAATTTCTTCAACTAGCCACCTTGTCAACTACTTAAGTTTTCACTGCTAAAAACCTATAATTGAGTGCTTACGAGTCTAACATAGATCAACTACTCAAGGCATCAGATAAAAGTAATTTGGGCACTTATCATTTCTAAAATTTCATCAAAAGCAATCAAAATTCATCATTAGACTTATGCTTTACTATCAAAGACATAAAAACAAAAATAATTAATTTTTTTAATTAAACTGAATAAATAAATAAATAGCAGGAATACATGCACACACCCCCAAACTTAAAACTTACATTGTCCTCAATGAAATATAAATATAAAGAAACCAGATTAAGGAATAACACTACCGTGCATAGAGTTGATCAGGCTCCTGCTGGTCAGAATTTGGTTGCGCGGGCTTTGTGTGTCTCGTGCTACCTGCATAAATGG